>LPNX010547638.1:277960-315166 GCA_001517045.1 Pseudotsuga menziesii | reverse complement strand
TAAGATGAAAGAGAAGTCATTTCATTAAATCCAAGATTACAATGTGCAACAATACAGGAATCAGAAGATTTACTAGCATCTTGGTCATCTTTCTTCTGGTTGTGCTTTTCTTTGATGGAGTCCCATGAAGCCCAACACTGATCTGATGTGTGCCCAGTCTTTCCGCAACGCTTGCACTGCAAATCTGATCTTTTGGTGAAGTTATTTCTGCCCCCTCTGCCTCTGAAGTTTCTTCTTCTTCTGCCTCTCTCTTTGCCTGAGAGAGTGGCACCAACTACAGATGCTGTAGATTGCATCTTTTACAATTGTTAGTGTAATTTACAACAATGAACTTGATATGACAGGTAGAAATAGAAAAAAATAATAACCTTGTAGGTCTACAGTCTCTGCCAAGGTGATTTACAATCTCAACTTCAGGTTTTAAATTGATACAATGATAGTATTGCAGCTTCAATTTGCAGCAATTTCAGGGAGAAGAAATTCAGTACCAATAGCCTTCAGGGTCTTTATGCAATTGGTAAATTCAACCTTTGCAGACAGTTGAAGGATGTCCCAGCAATGTTCCAGGGTTAAATTCAAAATCGCAGCATCAAATTCATAGCAGTGTCAACTCATCAAACATCATGGCTCATACAACAATCTCAGGCTCATACAACAGCCTCATCATTCGTGACTTATACACAGCATTCACGGCTTCTTTCACTCTCCACAAATGAACATGTTTACAGAATTTATGCACAAAAATTAGGGCAAAATTAGGTTTTGTGTAGCTCAACGGTCACAAACAATTACAGCTCCAACAGTTTACCTTCGCAGTATTCTTGGATCGCAGTTTTGTTGGGATGATGGAGGCCACAGCTCTCCAAATGTGGTGGAGCTCTTCAAATGGAGGTCGCAACGCTTTTAAATGGAGGCCGCAACTCGTTTGTATCGTGCAGTCAATGCCAACATTATTGCAGCTTTATCTTCACGTTGGGAATGGCGTGAATCTTCAGCTATACGTTCTCTACCAGCAATCTCCAGTTATCATTCTTCAAAGAACTCGCAGGATCAAAAGGACTCGCAGGATCAATCTTGTACACCATCAAAAGAATGATCTTTTGTGCATAACCTTCAGTCTCCAAGCAACAATATATTGAAAGCCTCAAATCGCAACAACCTTCTCGCAGGTTTCACAAGACAGATATCAACGCAGAAATCAACGCAGTCTTCACAAAAAAAAATCAGTCAGAACGGTGCGCAGTCTTCACAAAGAAATCAGTCAGAACGCACTAGTATATCAGTCTAGGGTTTGTGCATTCCCAAAACATCATCTCCAACGCATGATGCAGTCTTCAAGTCCCAGTCTTCAAGTCGCAGTCTTCAAACACCAGTCTTCAGCAATACCACCAGCATACAACGCATATACTTAGCTCCAGTATTGCATTGCAGTCTCATCTCCAGCGCAGCCTTCAACGTGGCTTCAGCACAGCTTCATGCAAATCAAAACGCAGCTTCACATGGAGGAGTAAATCGAAACAGTCGGTGTACAATATTTCTGCCTTTCTCTCAGGTGGACTATCGAATTGGTCGCAGAGTCTGGAAATGGGGTCTAAGAACGGCTTTGCGATGGAGGAAAATGATGAGATATGGCAGCAATTGAGATGTGAAGCAAAGCGTGACGCGGATGGGGAGCTCGCCCTGGCAAGCTATCTATACTCGACAATTTTTATTCACAGGACCATGGAACAGGCGCTGGCGTTTCATCTGGGAAACAAGCTGTCGAGCCCCACCTTTTCCAGCACGCTCCTCTACAATCAGATGTTCATTCACGGAACCGCTACTCCAAAATAGATCCCACTAAAGGGTTTCAGCAGATTGAAAAGAGACTGTACGTTTGTGGAATTGAAGTGAGGGGGCGTTATGATTCTGGGACTGGCAGTTATGATCCTGTCGTGACACTAGGAGTTTGCATTTATGACTTTAGTACCAATACATGGAACAAGGACGAGATCTATACAGTTGAGAGCTGGAGTCTCAAAGTATTATCGCTGTAATATACCAACTCGGATGCAGTCTCCAACTTACACATCAGTCTCCACCGTAAGCAGTAGTATCAACATATAATGGAGCGATGGGGAATGAAGAGGCGGCTAGCAAAAATTGTATGGAGAATTTTCGAGACACTACAGACCAGATTCACCAATCTCTGGTGGAAATGGTGAAAGGATAATCGCAGCTCTGATATACTCAAACTCACGCAGCAGAAGGAGGAGATCCCAGAATAATACACATACAAAAACGCTTCCGAATTAGGGTTTCTTCTACACAATCGCAGTACACAAAACTCAGTCGTGAAGGGATTGTAACGCATGCAATGCATGAGAGACTGGTAGGCAGCTCTGAAAGAGCAGACTGGCAGGCAGAATGGCAGCGCTCTGATAACACAGGGAGAATGGCAGGCATGCAATGCAGCCAGGAGTTATGGCAGGCAAATAGCCAGGCTCTGATACCACTTGTTGGTAATAACTCCCGATTGATTATTATTCCAATGCAAATGCCTATATTTATACAAATCACATGGCGGTTGGGTTTCACCTTCCGCTCAGCCTGTTTGGCTTCCTACTATTTATTTATTTACATTATATAACCCTAACGGATTATATTCTAACATTTCTAATTTATTTTATTAATAATTTTTCCTATTTTTTGATGAGAGCCTTTTTTGGGCCTATAAAGAGGATGGCCTCTTTCATTGTAAGGGTGGAAAAAATTGGGATTTTTCTCTCCCCATAGCTTAATAGAAAAATTCAAATGGTGTTTTTTTGGATATTTAGCTGAGCACTCTTTCAAATGTGTGGCATGGACTTGTGATGCTTCAATGGTGGTGAATTTTGCTAGAAATTAGTTTCTTTCTTTCTATGTTTGCGTTGGAGACCAAAGATGGATGCTACCACCGCGTTGGAAGGTGAAAATTCTTAGCAGTTGTTAGTCTTTTCCCTTAGTGAGCATGCTCGTACGGGCATTAATTTTCACATTTAATCTAGCTTGATTGTGTAATATTGATCTTTTCTGTGCATAGCGCATCTCCCACAATTAGGAGGAAGAAGTAAATCTAGTACCTGTAATTTGACTAAGCTGGGTTTGCTCAATCATGCGATCTCTCCCCCTTAGTCACATATGACACGTGGCCCTTTTGAGTTCTCTTTTTGACTCCATTCTCCCCTTTGATGTACTAGCATTGGTCTCTTTTTGAGGACCGATCCAATTTGAAGCAAGGAAGAGAGGAGTGTGGTGACAGTGGCTGCTCTATTTGCAGTTGCCATCGGGCTGATGTCCTTACTTTTGGGCTTTGACACACACACGCCGGTCTGGAGTGGCAACAGGTTCATAAAGAAAATTCCTTGAATGAATGATTCCATGATCTTGGGAGATCATTCAATGTAGTTATCACCACTTCTGGTTTTTCTACATTGTCTCTAATAGCTTCTAGCTGTTCCATGATTTGGGAGACCCTTGTGAAGTAAGATTGAATACTTTCTGAGTTCTGCATCTTCAGACCCTTGAATTGAGCCTTCAAGGTCATCTTTCTATTGATATTCTTTCCTTTCTACAAGTTGGTCAAAGCATCGAACATCTCCTTGGGAGTCTTCAAAGATGATACATGTGGGATCAATTGGTCCTTGGTAGAGTCTGTAATCGTCGTCTTGGATTTGACCAAGTTCTTCTTATGCTTAGCTTTGTTCTCATCTCCCTCTGGATATGCAACTTCTCATTTCAGATGGTCTTCCAAATCATGCTCTTCTAGTATGAGAAGCACTCTAGAGTCTATACTTCCATACCCGGAAGTTCTCAATTTCTTCAAGCTTATCCTCAAGCTTGGTACTAATTGTCATCTTGATAAAAGTGAGAACCTCAAATGGAAATAGAGAGAATAGAACTTACCAATGAGAGTGCTTCAACTGGATGCTTGCTCCAAAGCTTTTCTAGAAAAATGCTTCTAGTGGACCCAGGGTTTGATAGAGAAACCCTAATTTTTCAACCTTGGTGACTTGCAAATCTGATTGGATAGAAAGATGCGCCTCCTTTAGGTGAGTTGATCAATGTACTTCTTTTCCCGAATATGTGGACAAAAATGCGAAATATATGATGCCCTACTTTCTCCAATTTCTTCTGCCGAATTGTCCAATATTAACTTTGATATATGTCCAAAATTTCTACTCCTCAAGGTTTGAAACTTCATCCTGAGATAGTCTTGCCTGTCCTATGGCCAACCCCACAGGTTAGAGCAAGATTAGATTCACCAAGTGGAATTTATGGTAAGTTTCCCCAGGTGACCTGTTTATGGACTGGTTCAGTATAGAGAACTTGTACGAATTTCCACATATCACTTTTTCAACTTCGGGTTCTAAAAATCTCACCAAAGAAACTATAGTCGGTTCCCTTTCTGGATCATCTTACGAAATTTGATTTGGATCTTCCTAGCCCGAGATATGGCATTTCTCCCTAGATCACTTGTTTAAAACCGAATTCTGGAAGAGGCTGGAACCCTATTTTGCATGGATCATATCTCATAAAGTACAACAAAATTGAGGCTGAAACTCGCACACAAGGTACATTAACATTTCATCTTCGGTATGTCCGAGTTTCATCTCCTGGACCTTCACTAAAATCAAGTTGTAGCGAAAGTGCCTAGATGACTAGATTTTTCCTTCTAGGGTTTCAAGCATGAAGCCCTAATCTTTGATAGCTGCAGTAGTAGTAGTGTTACGGATGCACAAAGACATCTTTCACGGTAGTTTTGATACCATGTTAGAGTTTTAATGGTTATACAAGAAATTTAAAATATTTAGCATCATAACATCATAACCATATGCAATAGGATCACTGAAAGAAAGATAAGCACAACAACACAAAAGAACACAGAGATTTATCCTGGGAAACCCTCGTAGGGGAGAAAACCCACCAAAACATCCTCAATATAGAATTCGACCAAGTACAGTGAACAACCCCAAGAACAATACTAGCAACTTCCTCTCTCCAGCAAACTTCTTCATTGTCTCTCTTGTGCACTTTTCATGAGTGAGAGTTATATCTAAATGAGGGAGGCGCCTCACCTATTTATACTCATCAAGTGCATGACATCTTAACTTAACTAGGTCGGCCTGTTGCACTAAAACAAGGGTGACTTACCTATGGAGATTCATAACATTTATATAATATTATTTTGGGTACTATTGGCCCGGCTTACAACGGAGGTTTTACCTCAAGACTTTTACATGACCAATTACATCAAGGACACCTCCCAAAGGAGGAATAATAATAATATAATACAAGTACAATAGAATATCTTTCGAAGTTACATTTCTTTAACAACTTTATCACCATTTCCTTACTCAAAACTTAGGAAATGCACACCATGTTAGGGGTCAAGCATGTAATACAAGGTTAATTATGGTCACATCATGGTAAATCTAATGTTAATGGGATAATTAATCGAAAGGTGATTGAGTTAATTAGAAAAGTGCACTTGCTAACCTTTTCATGTTTTTACATATTTCAATGTATTTTTTTAAAATCATACATTGTTGGCGCTTCCTAAAGATAGTGTCCAAGCAAATTCACATGTTCTAACACTTGGATTGAATATTGATGATGTGCCCTAGAACTTGGGACCAATTTGGCATTTGTCGGCACACATGTTTATGGTTGAATTTTATTGCTGAAGGGCAGTCTTTCAAAGTCTAATGTTGGACCCTTGGAGCTAATCCCTTTGATTTCACTGAAGGTTTCATTACCCACTTTAGGAGGGATCTTATTTTGGCATGTAAGTTCATGCTTATTATATTTTATTAAGGGCCTTGCTTGTTTTCTCTTTTCATGATTCGATCCACTTGATGGGGGCTCTTTTTGTGGGCTCTTCAGGTATCTCAAAGGAACCATGGATTTTGGACTTTGGTATCCAAAAGGAAATGAGCTGATATTAATAGCTTATTTAGATGTAGACCGGGCAAGATGTGTTGACGATAGAAGAAGCACTAGTGGAACAACTTTCTTTCTAGGCAGTTGCCTGGTATCTTGGTCAAGCAAAACACAGTCTTCAGTGTCATTATCAACCGCAGAAGCAGAATATATAGCAGCAGCAGCTTGCTGTACTCAGATTCTTTGGATGAAGCAAACCCTGCAAGACATACACGTGACATGTAATGAGCTGATTCCTATTCTATGTGACAATACGAGTGCCATCAGTATCTCCAAGAATACAGTTATGCATTCCAAGACCAAGCACATTCTAATCAAGTTTCACTTTCTTCGGGAACAGGTCACAGAACAGAATATTAAGTTGGAATATATCGGGACAAAAGAATAGGTTGCAGACATTTTTACTAAGCCTCTCCCAAGAGAGACTTTTGAGTACCTCAGAGAAAAATTGGGAGTCATACTATCTCCTAATTGAATTCATCTATCTTCAACAACACTACAGTATGACAGGGGGAACATGATAGAAGTACCCTTTGCCATTGATGCCAAAGGGGGAGAAAAAGCTAAACAAGGAAGGTAAAGGAAGCATGATCTAAGGGGAAGTTCTGTGGACAAAGGAAGCTCATTCGAAGGGGGAGTTTTGGAGTTGTCATCGTTGACAAAGGGGGAGATTGTTGACTAAATTGTCATTGATGCCAACAGGTGTGTGTTAGTGTGCCTTGGTGCCCCTTGAGGAGCCCCTGAGGGTTAAGAAAGTATTAGTGTCTAAGGAGACCTTTTGACCTTGTCCAAGCCCAAGTATGAAGCCCTTGGGGCCCTTGGGACAATGGCAAAAGCTTTGAACACTTTGTAGAGCGTTTAAGTACCCCTAACTTGGTTCTATGGTTCCCTAGTTGTCTTCTTGGTTCCCCAATACCATGACCATGCCCTATTGCCCTAGAATGTGTCCTTGGTGGGTTGAAAAAGTTGCAATAGTCCAAATGACCCTTTCAGTGGTCATTTGCGTTTGATAAAGGTCATGGTACCCTAGGAGAAGTCTAGGCACCCCTACATCCTGGTGGTTACGTTAATGAAGTATGAGGTAACTTATTGACCTAACTAAAGTTCCTAAAAACACTTTACCTTTGTTGCTTAAACCTACATTTTACCCTATACCTTGCCTTAACATATAAAACCTCAATAAAACTTGTAACAAGTAATAACTTATAAGTATTAACATATATTTAAATTAATATTAAATTGAATGTTAAAACATTTTTTAACAAGCTTTTAAAGTGTTTAAAACCTTTTTTAATAACAAATAAATAAAGCATTAAAGGTATCCACATTAAGTTAAAGTGATAAAGACCCGTCAAGCATTTAAAAACAAAAAAAAACAAAAAACAAACATTAATTAATAAAGTATTTTAACCCCTCTAAGAAATCGGCTCCACTAAACATTGACAAATTAAAACACTTTATAAAAACACAATGTGTCACAAATAAAAGATCTAAAACATTAATTAATAAATGAATGTTTTAATATTAATTATCTTTATTACTCCAACAAGGAAGTCGACCCCAACAAGTTAATCTTTTTTTTAAAACCAACCTAAGTCGGCCTCAGTATATCCCTCATTGTGTATTAATACACAAACCTAATTTCACTTTTAAAATACACGAAAATGACACTTAGTTGAGGTTTCTCGCTGGTGTTGACTGAGATTTCTGTGAGTATTTCTATAAAAAAAAAACAGCAGACTCAGGACTGAGGTGGCATATATTTCTTTTGGTCTGAGTTTTTGGTAACTGAGGTAGAACTTGCAGCAGCTGAGAAGAGATCCGAGGTTAACAGCAACAACAGAGGAAGGGATTTCGCTGGTTTAAAGTTTGAGTTTTAGTAAACAGCAGCAGAGAAGGTTATCCGAGGTTTTCACAGAGTTGACCTTTTTGGTTAAAGAACAATCCAAGATTTTTTTTTACTGCTGGGTTTTCTTAGTCACTTCAAAAGACCCGAATTTCCACATTAATTTGCTTTCCTTTTATGGTATGATTTGGTAACCTTCAGCAGAAACGAATGCAAGGTTGAGCAAGTATCTGAACTGAAAGGATTCGTTGGTTAGTGGACTGAGGTGGTGAACAGTTGGGAGCAGAACCGAGCTAGCAGCAGAGTTATATATATATATTTTTGGTGAATTTTTGGGTTAAGTGTACAAGCCTTGTTCCATTAACGTGCCTTTTTAAAAGCATAGAATTGACTGAGTTTCGATGGTTATAGCAGCAGTCTATAAGACTTCTTTTGGAGCTAAAAGACAACAGAAATAACAGGAGTAACACCTGAGTTTTCTTCAGCCTATAGCAGACTCGAATTTCACAGAGATGTTGGCAGCAGACTATAACCACTTGCATAACAAAGTCCGAGTTTATTCAAGGTGTTAACTCTGCAAAACGACCAATGACAAGGTATGTACAGACAGTAGTATATTGTGAGTATATACATTTGGTGGAGCATGTGAAAACTTTAGAAATGTACATATGTACAGTAAGAGAATGAATGTATTTTTGCCTTTTCCCTTGCTTTTTGATTAAACCCTAGGTAGGTGAAGAGCCACATAATCCAATGGCTGAGATTAGATTAGATTTAGGGATGGGAATAAATGCATTTATTTAATTCTCATAAAAATTAATTTTACTCACCCACTTAAATTTATCAAACTTGACTTTAATCTCTAAAGTCACATTAAATGCTTCACTTAAGTCATTTAATGCAAGGGTCACTTCAATTTCCCCTTTTAAGTGACCAAGGCTGAAGTCACCTAGGGGAACACTTTCCTAGGTACAAAATTAACACTCCCTCTTACTGAGGAAGGTGTTTTGCACCACTCCCAACTTGTCTCTGAAGAAGACAACTTGCCTCTCCCCAAAGATTTCGTTATTTGCAACTTGCTCATCAGTGGAAATGTACTGTAAAGTCACTGCTCCTGTCTGAACATAATCTCGGATGAAATGCTACCTGATCTCAATATGCTTTGACCAGTCATGAAATACTGAATTCTCAGAGAGCTAGATGCAACCCTGATTGTCATAGTAGATCACCGTAGGCCTCAGCTCCTGACCATATAAATTCACCAGCAACTTGCGAAGCCACATCGCCTCGTAGTTGGCCTGACTGGCTGCCATATACTCAACCTCAACAGAACTCAACAACATATTTCTACTTCTGACTGAACCATGACACTGCTACTGAGCCCAAACTGAAACAACATCCGAAAGTGCTCTTCCGGTCTGCCACAGTGCTTGCCCAATCTAAGTCTGAATAACCAACCAATTTGATCCCATCTGACCTCCTGTAGTCCAGACCATAATCCACCTACCTTGCTAGGTATTGGAAAACATTTTTTGCAGCTGCCTAATGCACACTCCTAGGCTCAACCATGAACTGACTAAGAGTGTTCACCGCAAAACACAAATCTGGCCAAGAGTTGACCAGATACATCAATGAACCAATGAGTTGACGGTATAATGTAGGATCCACCAACTCTCCCTCAGAAGCATGAAGCTTCTTCCAGTTAGTGATAATTGGTGTCGACATCGGCCTGTAATCCTCCATCGTAAATCTCCTCAGAATATCAACCGCATACTTTCCCTGTCCCACAAAAATATGCCCAGGCTCCTGCCAAACCTCGAATCCTAGAAAATAGTGCATCAACCCAATATCTGTCATCTCATACTCTGAAGCAAGATCTTTCTTGCAAGCTGCAATGGGTCTCTCTCCCCCTATGATAAACAAGTCATCAACATATAACAGAAGAACAAATAGATCATCTACAACCATGATGAAATAGAGATTCGGATCTGCTTCACTCTTCTGAAACCCTATCCTCTCCAAGTAAGAATCGATCCTGGAGTACCAACCTCTAGGAGCTTGCTTCGGCCCATACAAGGCTTTCTTCAGCCTGCAAACATGAGACTCCCTCTCATGAATCTTAAAGCCCTAAGGTTGCTCAACATAAATCTTCTCCTATATGATTCCATTGAGAAATGCGGTCTTCACATCCATCTGATGGATCTTCCAGCCCATTTCCGCTGCAATGGAAATCAATGCCCTGATCGAAGTATACCAAGCAACCGACGCAAAGGTCTCATCATAATCAACACCCTCAACCTGTGAAAACCCCTACGCTACAAATCTAGCCTTGTACTTCTCCACACTCACATCCGCTGCATGCTTTAGCTTGTAAAGCCACCGAGAAGTCAACACTGACTTCCCCTTAGGTCTTGGAACTATCTCCCGCACATCGTTCTTCATGATGGAATGGTACTCATCCATCATGGCATCTCGCCAAACATGATGCTGGGAGGCCTCCTCAAAAGTAGAAGGCTCTAAATCATGTAAACTAGCCATCAAGAGCATGCCCAATTTGTCAGGCATCTGAATAGGCCTCACTCGCTCTCTGGGTGTCCCAAACTCCTGACCTTCCTTCAAGTTGTGTCAAAGCCACTTAGGTGCCTTCTTCCTTAGAGGTTGCTCCCACACTGGTCGGTCATCATCCGAAGAACTACTAGAGGTGGAAACCCCAGTAACCCGTGAACCAGAAGTTGGTGTACCAACACCTGGTGTACCCTATGATCCTGATCCTCTATATGGTGAACCTGTAATCTGAGACCCAAAACCTATCCCCGAATACCTTGCTGGCTGAACCACTGAAACTAGTGAACCTGTGCCTACATTGTGTGGTCCAGTAACCTCGAAAACCCGTGATCCTGACTGTTGTGCTGATGGTGCCTGTGTAAGAACCTGAGGTGCAGAAACCTGTTGCTTTCCCTAGTCCAACTGTCTCGACTTCCTGAAGGCCCGCTCCTCAAACTTCACATCCCTTCTCACAACAACTTTCCTCTGAGAAGGAAGGTAAATGCGAAAGGCCTTCGAAGCCTCATCATAGCCCACAAAGATTCCCTTCTCTGTAGTGGGCTCCAATTTTGTCCTCTTCTCAGAAGGGATATGAGAGTAAGTCAAACTACCAAATATGTGAAAATGGATGCCTTCAGGCTTCTTGCCTGAAAACACTCCTCAGGTGTCATGTTCCCCACGGCACGATGGGCACTCCTGTTCTGAAGATATACAGCTGTGCGGCAAGCCTCAAGCCATAGAAAGAAAAGAAGTGACTGGTCATGTAACATAGCTCTAGCTGATCCAACAATAGACCTATTCTTCCTCTTCGCTACTCCATTCTGCTCTGGAGTATATGGAACCGTCAACTGCCTCCTGATACCCTCCTGTCTGCAATATCCATCAAACTCCTTGTAGGTATACTCACCCCCGTTGTCCGATCTGAGAACTTAGATCTTTCTCCATGTTTGGTTCTCCACAAGAGATTTAAACTCTTGGAAACTCTGCAAGACCTCCTCGGACTTCTTTCTCTTCAGAAAGTAGATCCATGTCTTCTTGGAATGATCATCAATGAATGTCACATAATACCCATATCCTCTCAAGGAAACAAATGACATTGGTCCACACAAATCTGAATGTATCAAGTCAAGGATCCTTGCTGACCTACTATCATTGCTAGGAAAAGTAGTCTTGGTGTACTTTCCCAAGGCACACCCCCTGCAAACATCACTTTGCCTTGTGCTGAACTTCGGTAAACCTGTAACCATATGTCTCAACAACCCCAAAGCTGGATGATGCAAGTGAGCCATCCTCCTATGCCAAAGCTCACAAAGCTCATTATCGCTGTTATGTGCCAAGGCATACTGAGGCTGAAATAAGAGCCTGTACAGTTTCCCACATCTAAGTCCAATGGCAACTGAAGCAAATGGTCCAGCAGTCTTGGGAAACACACGCACTCGTCCATCTAGGAAGGACACCCCAAGACCCTGATCCTCAGTCATGGAAACTGACACCAAGTTCTCTTTTAGCCCAAGTACATATAATACATCTCTCAACACCATGGGACTCATGGACTCCCTCTGAAAGGTAATGGTCCCACGCCCAACTGCTCTGATTGCTCTAAAGTCATCTCCCAACACCACCTCCACATTAGTCTCTGTCTATGAAAGCTCGGAGAACATCCCACGAGCACCTGCCATGTGGCTTGAGGATCCGCTATCAATATACCAAGTGCTGGAAGTAGAAGCATTGTAGGAATGGTATGTCACCAGGGAAAACTCCCTCTGTCTATCAACATCCGCACTGGTGATAATAGATGTTCTCTCTCTATTAATATGCCCAATGCACAGAGAAAACTCACTTTGAAATCTCGCTGCAAAGTCATTGACCTCCGCTGAAGCTGCTATCTGCTGCTGCTGCTTTTTCTTCTTCTTGTTTGGACACTGCCCAGCATAGTGTCCCATCTTCTGACATGCAAAGCACTTTATAGTGCTCAAATCCTTCTTTTGCCCATTTTGCTGCTTAGCCCCACCCTTCTTGTTCTTCTTCTTCCCCTTCGCTGTCAAGGCCACATCCTCCTCATCCTCTCTACTAGTAGAAGCACTGCACTGCAAAACACCCCTCCGAGTCTCCTCCTGAACAAAATCATCACAAATCCTGTCCCATGAAGGTAAGTTCTCCCTAGCCACCAAGCTCTGTACAAACACAACCCAAGGTTGTGACACCCCATTCATATCTCTCCGCACCGGCTCAGCACTAGGAACAACCACTCCAACTGCTGCAAGCTCATCTCTCACCTGAGAGATCCTAGTCAGATAAGTCATCACAACCTCCCCTTTGACCATCTTGATACTCTTCAGCTTCTCCCTCAAAACCATTTTCCTATTCTCATTTGAACTCTGAAACAAGCCGGTCAAAGCAGTCCACATCCCATGTGCACGATCTTTCCTTGAAATGTGGCAAATCACATGGTCTTTAACAACATATAGGATAATCTTCCTAGCCTTAATATCCTTCTTGTTGAAGGTAGCAAATGCTACCGCATCGATAGAAGCAGGAATCACAATGGGATTAGTTGTAGTATTTTTGACTACCTCCTCCCACAACTCATTCTCCTTCAATACAAGTAATATCTGGGCCTTCCATGGGACAAATTTCCTTGCCCCATCAACCCTATCCTCCATTCTCAGTCCGGTAGAAGTCATTTTTCACAAAGAACAAGTTTCAACAAAAATATGCTAACTGTCAAAAGATATTTCTGAATTCTGGAAATTACTTTTCTGTCTGCAAAAATCAATTTTTTGCTCCACTCAGCTTTGATACCATGTAAGTTTTTCTGCTCAGTTTCAGCCTCCGATTTAATAGGTGAAAATATCTCAGTTTATTGGCAAACCCAAAAAATTAAAAGGCTGGAAATCATCATAAATTTTCAGACTTAAAAAACATTGCTATAACTTAATTTTTCATGGCAGAAAATGAAATAAATACACATCCATTCAACACACAGTACTCATAAATTTTTGGCCAATGGCCTTGGAAAAAACCACAAGGGGAAAACCAGTCAGAGAGAGAGAGATTTATTATTTCTTCTAGGAAAATTTCAGACAATCATTTATAGTCAAAATACAACTTATCTCAACCAACACAAATAACCTAGCAGACTGCCTCGTTTTCTGTGCATGAGCTGTCTCGATTTTTGTGCCGCCTTCTCGAAAAATTTGCCGAAAATAACAACAGATTTCTACTCTCGATTTCTGAGCCAAACAGTCTCAAAATTCATGTTATATGGACTGCATTAAATGCTATCGTATAGTCTCGAAATTCGTGCCTAGAAAAACTGCTTGCTGCCTCGAGAACCGTGCTTTTCCTTCTCCTCAATTTCTGTGGCTGAGTTCACCTTGAAAACTGTGCCCAGAATTCGTACTATACAGATGGCTATACACTCCTTGAAATCTGTGCCAAGCTATTAATGTTGTCTCGGTTTTCGTGCCCACTGCAAATCTCTTCAGTTGGGTGCCTCGAAACTCATGCTTCTCTCCTGCCCTCTCTTCTCACTCACTCTTCTCTCAAGAATGAATGTATTTTGCTTTTTGATTAAACCCTAGGTAGGTGAAGATCCATCTAATCCAATGGCTGAGATTAGATTAGATCTAGGGATGAGAATAAATGCATTTATTTAATTCTCATAAAAATTAATTTTACTCACCCACTTAAATTTATCCAACTTGACTTTAATCTCTAAAGTCACATTAAATGCTCCACTTAAGTCATTTAATGCAAGGGGCACTTAAATTTCTCCTTTTAAGTGGCTAAGGCTAAAGTCACCTAGGGGAACACTTTCCTAGGTACAAAATCAACAAGTGGTATGTATGTGTGTGTACAGTTAGTGTACATATGGTTCCTTTCTTATACAATGAATTGATCAAGTATACAGTATACAGTTGTGTGAACGATCAGTGAGAGTATGTACAACAGTGTGTGAAAGTGTTGGTACAAGTTGCATGTACAGTTTGTAATATCCCAAATACTGATATTCTCAATGTTCTATGATAGTGCTGACTTGCACAATCACTCTCATACAAATTTGCAAAATAACTGTGCATGCAAACTCACCATGCAAAAATGCCCTAAAATATAGTTGAATTAGGATTAGGGTTTTGCAAAGAGAAATTAACACTTACCACTGATATTCTGGCTGATAATGACTCCAGAGATAGTTGCATGCATAAGGATCCGGAGGGGTGGTCTAATAATGCTCTTTTCCTCCGGTGTTACCGCCTCGCAGTACCGTAAAAACCCTCCACACTGAAGGTGACGTTTTTGTAGGAGAAGAGGTCCGTTCGGGCTGAAACTTTCTAATCTTTTCCGTGTTTGGATGCCGGAGAGATGGCTTGGCACATGCGAAGGTTTGGAAGCCTCTAAGTGCCCTAGCGAATTGATTGGCAGTTCTGTTGCTCTCGCCCCCAACTGATCTATTTGGCTGATAGCTGCTCTAGGTGAGCTAACTGATGGCTGATAATCACTGCATACCATACGATAGGCCTGCTGAGAAAGAGGAAGTTGACGTGTGGAGGAAAGACTGGGTTTTGTGATCCCAGAAAATCCTTCTGTGTTTTCCCTGCTACTTCTGGCTGCAAAACGTGGATCTGCCAATAACCCTTTGGAATGTGTTGGATCTACGAATACTGTAGTATATGATGGATACAATGGATAAACCTAGATGATCTATCCCAATAAGAGACTAGGACAGATATCTCACTACCGAACCCTCGCTAGCTGAAGACACCGTCTCCAACCCCAACTACCGTGGCTGCACGCTGTGCTGCTGCTCGAAACTCCAAAATCAATCAACAATAACAATAGCTGTTCTCTTTGGTCCAATAACCCTTCTTAAATAGAATAACATGTACTTTTAGGGTTTGCATGTCACTTTTAGGGTTTACGCTTCACTTTTGCATGCATGCAATTCTAATTTCATGTTGACTTTAACATTGAAGAAATAAGGCTTACATGCTCTGCATGCTTTACGATATGAACTCTGATGGCCTTCTTACTACACTTATGACTTAATAATACTGAATTGATGTACCTTTCTGCTCCTAGTGCTATTAGTCCTCAGTTATTCCCTTTTATCAAAACAGAACATTACAGTCCTCCCTCGCCAAAGATTGCTTGTCCTCAAGCAATGCCAACACAAATCCACAATCAATCAACTGAATCAACTGAAACCGGGGATGATCCCAGGGTCCCAAATTATCCTAGGATATTTGTAGCACCCTCTGCTCAAAGCACTGCACTGCACGGTACCATCACAAAATGTCCCATGGAAGCCTCCTATAAGTAGAGTGACTAACCACGGTGTAAACAAGGAACCATCAAAATAGACCTCCTGAAAGCATCCTCTAGCAATCACCAAACTATCAGTCACTGTAATCCCAGGGTCCCAAATCAATCTGAGAATTGCAAAGGTCAAAATGCATCCACTGCCACCTTGCTAAGTATCGACACAAGGAGCATCTTGTAGACTCCCAAGCAACGCCATCAGTAAACATTGTATCCACCCATCATAAGGTCTCCCGCTTGGTACCCAATGCAAACTTGTGCATATTTCATCCCAAATATCCGAAGGCTCTTGTGGGACTATACCCTTGGTTGGGAATGTCTTCTCAAGAATTGCCCACTCAATAGGACACCAACTCTTAATCTCTCTCCAATCCAACCCCCGAAAAGGACCTCGTCCATAAGCATCATCACAAGGAATAATCTTACCAAGCTTACATTTTGCCCTTCTCATTTCAACTGGAATGCTCATATACTACTGCCCTATTTCTCGATCCTGGCCAACTTGTAAAAACCATCCGCCATTATGCAAATGTGGACTCAAGCTACTGCAAGCCTTGTCTATGTACTCCTGAAGAAGACTGCTTTGAAATGCAATAGTATGTTTCTTTTGCTACCCCATTAAGGAATCCAACTGCTCTTCAATATTAGAAAGCCTGACCGTTGACTCGCTACATACAACTCGAACAATTGTAAGCTCAACATATCGTTGTACTATGGTGTCTCGGAGTATCTTGGTCCTCTCTTTCATTGCTAGAATGCTTTCTTTAACACGTTCAATCTTCTTTCGGTGACTATCTTTTGGAAGCTCTAACTCATGCATGTATAAACTCCCTAACCTCCATGTGTGTCTGCTCACTGTCTCGACTGTTGTGCTCATTGCCTTGCACCACATGTATTTCGTCTGTCATAACTGTCTGGACTTTTGATGTAGGTGATGAAGAGTATACCAACTCCAACTCATCATACGGCTTGACCACAATCTGACTAGCGAATGTGCTGGTGTCGCTAGACTCACAGGATGGCTCTAATGCTATCTCCTCAAGCACATCCTCATCATGTACTGTTAACTCCAAATCAAGCTCACCAACAATCTGTACTTTATGCTCATCTTTCTTCACTCCCCCAACTATGCCTTTAAGGAGATCCCCATCCAAATCCTTGGGCTGGCTCCCGAACTTGATGGTGTAATAATCTTGAAAGGACAATGCTGCACATACCTTATCACCCAAGGCTAGATACTCTTGATATCGAGGCAAGTGTTGAAATACTACTAACCTCTACAAATCTCTAGTCCGGCTGATGGCATCTGCTAGGGTGGTGGGCCTATTGTAAGCTCTAGGTTTGTTCTTACTTTTAAAGTGGCAGAAGTCAGTGAAGGTCATGGCTGAATGGAAGTCATCCCCTAAAGCTCTATACTCTCTCAAATAGGCACTCATGGATTCTTCTGGTTCTACTTGTGCTAGAGGCATTGTAGCTGGACTATCTAAGAATTGAGGCATGGTAGGTCGGGAAGGCTTGTTGTATATATGGGGATGGCTCTGCATGTTGGTATGTAAGTGCTCCTCACTACTATTGGTGGGATACCCTATCACTATTGGGAAACAAGGGACTGTGTGGGGTGCGCCCATTTTTCTCTGTCATTTGCCTGAAGGTACTCATCATTTCTTTTTGCCCAGTAGTGAGTTCTCTTATGGCTGACATGAGACTATTGAAAGTTGTTTTATCATCATCGACCATTGTTTCTTTTCCCTTTCCAAACTGATACTCTCTGTTCCCCAACTCTATGTCCTCTAACTCCTCTTCTCCTCTATCGTTGTTTCTAAACCTCTGTCTTCGGTAAGTAATGTTGTATGGATCTTCTGAATTCATTTACAATTTTGCATGCCCACAACTGGCAAGGAACATGCTCTGATACCACTGTAATATCCCAAATACTGATATTCTCTAATGTTCTATGATAGTGCTGACTCGCACAATCACTCTCATACAAATTTGCAAAATAACTGTGCATGCAAACTTGTCATGCAAAAATGCCCTTAAATATAGTTGAATTAGGGTTAGGGTTTTGCAGAGAGAAATTAGCACTTACCACTGATATTTTGGCTGATAATGACTCCAGAGATAGCTGCATGCATAAGGATCCGGATGGGTGGTCTAATAATGCTCTTTTCCTTCGCTGTTACCGCCCCACAGTACTGTAAAAACCCTCTAGACCGAAGATGACGTTTTTGTAGGAGGAGAGGTCCATTCGGGCTGAAAAGTTTTGAGCTTTTCTGTCTGTTGATGCTGGAGAGATGGCCTGGCACATGCGGAGGTTTGGCAGCCTCTAAGTGCCCTAGCGAATTGATTGGCAGTTCTGTTGCTCACGCCCCCAACTGATCTGTTTGGCTGATAGCTGCTCCAGGTGAGCAAATTGATGGTTGATAATCATTGCATACCGTAGGATAGGCTTGTTGAGAAAGAGGAAGTTGACATGCGGAGGAAAGACTGGGTTTTGTGGTCCCAATCAATCCTTCTGTGTTTTCCCTGCTACTTCCGGCTGCAAAACATGGATCTGCTAATAACCCTTCAAAATGTGTTGGATCTCTAAATACTATAGTATATGATGGATACAATGGATAAACTTGGGTGATCTATCCCAATAAGAGACTAGGGAAGATATCTCACTATTGAACCCTCACTAGCTGAAGACACCATCTCCAACCCCAATTGCCGCGGCTGCATGCTGTGCTTCTGCTCGAAACTCCAAAATCAATCAACAATAACAATAGCTGTTCTCTTTGGTCTAATAACCCTTCTTAAATAGAAGAACATGTACTTTTAGGGTTTGCATGTCACTTTTAGGGTTTACGCTTCACTTTTACATGCATGCAATTCTAATTTCATGATGACTTTAACACCGAAGAAATAAGGCTTACATGCTCTGCATGCTTTACGATATGAACTCTGATGGTCTTCTTACTACACTGATGACTTAATAATACTGAATTGATGTACCTTTCTGCTCCTAGTGCTATTAGTGCTCACTTATTCCCTTTTATCAAAACAGAACATTACAAGTTTGTGCAAGTGAATGAACCTATATTAATAGAAAACTGAGCTACGTCAGTGATTGGGTTTGACGAATAGTGTATGGCAGTGGTAGTGGTGTTGTGGCAAAGAGCAGTGAGCAGAGATTTTCAGAGTTTGGTGTTTGATAGGTCCACAGGTTCAACAATTTCTATCCTCTTATCTGGGTGGCAGGACGGGGCAAGGAAAGGAGGTCGTAGCCTCCTTTTGGTTGAAGCCGAAAAACTAGGGAGTGGTAGCTTCCTTAAGATTGAAGCCTGTAAATTAGGTGGTCGTAGCCTCCTTCCAGTCGAAGCTGGAAAATTGAAGTCTATATAATAAGGGGGTTGTTGCCTCCTTCCAGTTATTTCTGGAAAACTATTTTTAAAAGGCTTTCGTGGTTTTACCCCCAGAACTTGGGTTTCCACGTCAAAAATTATTGTGTACTGTGCAACTTGTTATTTTTATACATATTGATGATGTGTTGTGATTGGCGATCAGCAACCTGCTTTTGATTAAATTTTAATCATACAAATACTGGTTCACCCCCCTCTTAGTATTTCAACAGTTGAAGTCTCTTTGTATTTGTCCATCATCATTGTCAACTTCATTATCATAATCCCTTTCCATTTCTTCGTACTCTTCACGGTGTGTGTTACTGCTTCCTCCTCATCACTGGTATTTGGCTTCCCAACACCACCACCATAATAAAAGAAGAAACCAAAGGGAAAAACCACATATGCATCATGCTTCGTGACTCAAGATGAGAATAACTTGTGGCTGCAATAAAATGATGAAGAAGAAGAAATGGGAAAGAGTAGGAGAAGAGAACATTTGTGGTTGAAGTATTCTACATATGGGAAAAACATTATAAACATAAAAGATTGTGCTTTAGAGCCTACTTCTTCAACTGCAATGGTGGTTGAATGTAACCATGGTAGTTTTCAATATCCCTTCCAAGCTCTCATAAACAACAGCCTTCAATCTCCCTTTCAAACTCTCACAATTCGCTCCTCAACAACCAACAAGCAACAGACTCAAAATCCTATAAAAATGAGTGAAATGAGAAATAGAATGAGAGCAAATGGAGCGAGTTTTTTAATCCACCAATGAAACCCTAGCCATTCCTTTCACCAAGTTTACAACCTTGTCTTGGTTCCAACAAGCAAGGGAAAACAAATGCCTCCTCCCATGGGAGAGACTAGAGAGTGCTGAGGGAGCATTTTTTTTTGCTTTGGAGTGAACAAGGAGCACTAAGGAAGTGATGCTCCCTTAGCACTCCCTGTTTTGGTAGGGATCTATTCTTTTGAGGTGGGAGCTCACTCCTAAAAATCACTCCTAGAAGGGAGTGATTGAGAAGTGCGCTCCCGAGGGTGCTTCTTGATCGTTCCTCTGGGAATTTTCTTTGAGGGCGAAGCATTGTTGGGAGGTGTGCTCACACGTAGCTCAGGTATAGCCATTGCATAGCTTGAGAAGGATTAATTGTCAACAAAAGACAGACAATGACACCTTCGATTGCATTTCTATATGCTGATACTTTGCGTTTACTTTGTTTTAATTTGATAGGAATGTATTGGTATTAGGAGTTATTTTGTGTAGTTTCTCCACAAAGTTGCTTTTCTTATGAAAAAATGCTGCCCAGTAAACAAATTGAATATGAATATTGCTCTGTAATAACAAGCCATGGATAATTTACTATTCAAGTTGTAACATTTGGACATACACAACTCGTGAGTTGCAGAACACAAAGAGACGATTGATTATATTGTCAACGTGTGAAGGGATAGAAAAGTGATGTCTCATGAGAAAGATTTTTGGTGGCAACCAACATAACGTAACTGAAAAGCACATGTGACTTAGTTAAAATTTTAAGTCACTTTATTTGACCACTAACTCATTATACTAGACTATCCATGACAAATTACATCATAAATATGACCATTAGACCAATTAAATTCTCATCACAAGTTATATGGTAAATTCAAATTGATTATCAAATAGTTGGTGGAACCTTTACCTTTGAATATTGATACCTATTGAGAAGTGTCAGGAATCAAGATCTATTGCAAACAGTATTCCATTTTAAATGGCCTATTGATGTAACCAACAATAGGCAGTCATGTTTTATGAAATATGAAACATGCTACATTCTTACTCTTAAAGTCATTACTACACTATAATCTGGCTATGTGTTCACAGATATAAATATGTTTAAAGTTCAAACAAATTTGGCTACATGTGGGATTGGGTTTAAGAAAGATTCCAAGGTCAGTAAATCATCTGAAATCACTTCAAGACCAAATAATTTCTGGAGACTCTCACTCCAGGCTTTACCTTTACTTCACAGATGTGATAATGAAAATAAATTATTTTATTTTTCTTGTTGCATTCGATGTTATTGTAGTCATGAATCTTCATCTGCCTTTGTTATTACTTTTCTGTGTTTTTGTTAACTACTTCACCATTGTTATCTTCTTACTTGCCTTGTACAGAGCCTTATAGCCACCAGCTTGGGAGTTCAAAAGATTTCGGGGATTGTGGTTTATGATTTGAGAGCAAAGAAACTTTATGATTCCTTGACATCAGTAGAGGTATTCAATGCTTTTACATCCCTTTTTTCTCTTAGCTTTTTCTTTATCAGAGATTATAGTATGGTATGAAGAATAAGTTCTCATTAAAATCAGTCATTTTTATTGTTCCTCAAACAAATAAGAATTCTGAAGACAGCAAAGTGTTACAGTGCTTGAAAATACAACTGTAAAACAAAAACACTGGTGAAAGTGGAAGCCTATTTCTTTTGGTAATATTTCCTTTGAAGTGATCTATTTATACATTTATACTCCTTCCATGTTCTTTGGTTGCCCTGGATTTCAGAGGTCAGTGATGTGGAATATAGCTGTCTCATGAAGGCTCTAAGATTGCTGTGGAGAAGAGAGTCTACTGTTCATTCAGTTCATAGATTCCCAAGTAGGAGTCCTTGACAGTGTCTGGGAATTCATTGAAAGGATGGTTATACCTAGGTTGTGTTGAGATTTTGCATGGATAAACACATCACATTAACACTTCACAACTTAGCTCATGCTGGTGAACCCATTCAAAGAATACAACAAACACATGGAGTAACACCATGTATAAGTGCCTGTAGGCTTAAAGCACTTAATATTATAGAGCAAACAGCTCATGTGACGATGTACAATGGATAATTGAGTTATATATTTATCCACAACACAAGAGGTAGGGCACCTTCCCCAAGAGGGATTATAGGCCCACATACGGTTGATAAGGTTGGCCTTAGCCAGAATCTAGTATATAATAAATGAGCAAAATATGGCCTTAGCCATTATTACAAGTGCATTAATGATGCATATGAGTGGGTCGTGGCCACATGTACAGATTGTCACAAATATTTCCAATGGGTTGATTTATTATTATTATTCCTTTTGTCGTTGAGCATTACAACATAGTTTTGGATTGATTCTTAAACGTTTCTAACTTAAAGAAGAAATTCCCTTCATCGAAATAATTTTTCCTTACAGATAAAAAACTGGTACAGAAGCTGGACTGTAAGTCTCAGTAGCCTGCATTTATGGGTTATATGGACCTTCAGTGGGTTGTATGGATTCATGCCCCCTTTCTGTAAGGAAACTCGGGCATATAAGCTGCATTTATGCTCCTGTATTGACCTGCAATGTATATATTTATGAAGGTTAACTTGCAATTAATGTTGATCTTGTTCTGCAGACTACAAGTAATATAGAAATTTGATGTACAATCTGTATTAATACAGATTATGACCCTACAAGTACAACCTGTATGAAGATGCGTTTATGGAGCTCAAATTGAATATTCTGAGGCTGAATTTTAATGATTGTTGTACCTGAAAATAGCAGAAAACCGTGATGAGTGCATTTTGATGGATGTGTATAGTTGATGATCTAATTGTGTGTCTAGCAGAATTAACACATCCACAGCAACAGTTGCAATGGTTTATCTTTCATACGTGATATATAGATTGTGACAAAACAATATACTTTTTTTTGAGAGAATACATTTTATATTCACATAAACATATTTACAAACAAAAAACTGGCAGTGAAAGGGTATATACAACCTCTTCCTGAAACTCACTAAAGCAGAATATACAATAGGATCCAACTTTTTGGCATTCTTCATAACCACAGTGAGAGATCTGATCTTCACTTTGTCCGTTGTGGCAAGAAGGGATATCCAGCAAAGACATGCAGAATTCCATGGGAGAAGATCATGGAGAAGAAAGAGAAGAAAGAAGAAAAAGGTAAAGCTCCCAAATTTGTTCATTTCAATGTTGCACATTGCAATATCGGTGTAATGGAAGTTTTGCTCGATGCTTCATTTGCCTCTTGGAGAGATATTGGGCTGCTTGACACTGGTGCTACCTGCCAACTTGCCGCATGACCTAGATAAAAGACTTTTTTGAAGATTTGAATGACAATGCAGATAGTAGTGTACTTTGTAGATAAATTCAGCCTCAAACCAAAGGGAATTTGCACCATCAGACTCAAATTACGTGGATTCCTAGACTTTCTATTGCATAATGTTTTTTACCTTCCAGAGTTGCAGAGAAAATTGCGATGTCTTTGCACATTCGACAACAAGGCTATTCCACTTACATGGTTGATGGAAAAGTTGAGATAAGGAAATCTTCTGACAACTAGGTCATCATGGCAGGATGGAAAGGTGAGAGATTGTTGAAGTTGGAAGGGACATCTGAAGAGCATAAAATTTTGCACACCTCTCACTGTGATGAAGTTACATTATCATCTAGTCTCTTGTGGCATGCTAGATATGGACATATCAATTATGATAGTCTTTGTTTGTTGAAGAAGATTGCTTTTTTTGGATTGCACACATTTTGAAGAATTTGGAGTATGATGCATGTATCCTTGGAAAACATCACAAACAACCTTTTCATGACTCCAATTCCAGAGCAAGTAGAAAATTAGAGTTGATACACTCTGACTTGTGTGGCCGCATTTAAGAATTTTCATGTATGGATTAAAAATGAAGCACAATCTCAAGACTCATATTGACACTCTTTGTAGTGATAATGGAAAAGAATATACTTCGAACGGATTTGAAAACTATCTTCATCAACATGGGATTATGCATCAAACCACTATTCCATATAATCCTTAGCGGAATTAGTGTTATCAAAACCGGTCAGGTTCATGCAAAACCGACTGGCTCAACCCGTTTCAGCTCTTTAATTGTTCAAACCGCCTACCCAGATCGGAAGTGGCCTGTTCGGTGTCGAACCAGCCTTTGTCGATCGAACCAACCAGTTCCATACGACGCCATACAATCGCGACTATAGGCCCATAAAATGCAAATTTTATTAAAAAACCCACTCTAATTTAACCTAACGTAATTTTAACAATAATCATCAGTGATAGTAATATTAAATTTTTAATGTTACCATTGTTTCAGGATGTTTGAGAGTGGTTCCAACCTCATTGGACTTCATATGCAAAAAGTAGAATTTTAGATCCCATTCAAAATTCAATAGACTTAATAGTGTTCAGTGTTTCAAGATTGCAACGTTTCCACTGAATTCGTTCATGTATGAGGGTGGGGAATTGACATTGGAATTTAATCAAGTGCATCAAACCCTCTATGTACCTTGATGTTGGTTGTGCTAATTGTTTAACTCCTTTGTCATAACCTTAGTAAAAATGTACCCTTCACTTAAGCAAAATTACTTATTAGGCATGCAAAGTTTTTTCTATCTTTTTTCAATGCTTGGACTAGGAGGTTTCATCAAAATTGTAAGGTGTTGACTAATGTCCTAGGAGGATCAACTTCGAGATTTGAGGTAGAGGCAAAGGCTAGAGCCTAGAGGAGGGGGGTACATGATGCTATTGTTGAATATGATCCCATTATAGGAAATGATTTTGATGATATGTAGTTATTTGTTGTAGCATGAAGTTTTTTGGACTCTAGAGGCTATTTAGAGCCTCTTTGTTTATGCATTTTGGGTCAGCATGATGCTATTTTAGTTATATGCACACCCTTACTTGCTATACACATGAGAAAATTTGCATATTTGTGTTTAATGGTTTGGATTCATATGGATGCACATGAATATATATGTTTTTTTGCAAAATTTGAACATTTTACGTATTTTTTGGTCGACCAGTTTTTGGGTCAAGCTTTTTTCCAGTTCTGGTCCGGTTCAGATTTTTGGCTTTGACTGGTTCAATGACTGGTCCAGTTCTGATAACATTGGGCGGGGGCCTAAAAGCCTATTTTGTTTGAAAAAGGTTTTTTTTAGTACTTATGTGAAGTCAACTTTCTGCTGTTTATCGGAGGACAGAACTTTTGGGTGTTCTAGTATACATATAGAATGTACCTATGCTCCTTAATGAAATGAAGAAGTACAATTTTTTTCCAAAAAAAATCAGCACTTTAGTCTGCTGTTTATCAGAGGATAGTGAGGACACTTAATTTTGAGTGTTCTAGTGGGAGAAGACTTGGAACGATTAAAATGCTCCATTTCAGGCAGCCTTGGTCAGAATCCAGTGAGCAAAAAATTCTGTAATCTGAACAATCTGTTGTTTAAATTGCATTCTGGCAATCTGGGTCGATTCAAAAACCATGAATCATGCTAAGATTGTAATTCTGAGATGTCCATATGGCATATTTGGGAAGATTGCAATTTCAGCTGCCGGATTTTGACAAAATCCCTTCAAAAATTGTAACCTTAAGTGTACATATAAAATATACCTTAATGAAATGAAAAATTACAGAAACAAATCAATATGTGGTATCAATTATATTTTATCCTATTTAACTTGGACATTGCATATTTTCTGAACACTTTGGTATAAGCTATCAATTATATTTTATCCTATTTAAAATGGACATCATATATGTTCTGAATACTTTGGTATAAGCCTGTCTGATCCTGACCTTTGGCAACACTTTTTGCAGAGCTATTCTGAAATGGCCCATTTTACCAATTTTATTACCTTATTAAATAAACAAATTGCAGGCATTCATAACCAAAGACAAGCATACCCATGAAACTGCCATATGAATTTCAAGATCATTTCGCAGCCAACTATTCTTTGCAGAGAAAAGACAGATTTCGGGCAAGAAGAGCTATAAAAAATCGGGGTTCAAATCTTGTGGGAACGTTAAGTCTCAATCATTACCACTGCATTCTTCAATCACAAACAGTCAGAACTTGTTTGCCATTGAAACCTGTGGTGGGAGCCAAAAAGTTTCATTGCTGCCATAACTCAGTATAAATCTTGGAGAAATGAATTCTGCAAAGACTTGTGAAGTGCCTGTAGAAAAGAGAAGGGCTGAGTGATCACAGCCGCCAATTATATTGTGGAGTCTGTGCCTCTGTGAGGAGGGAATAGAATAAAAAGGAGGAATAATAAAATTTGAGCCAATGATAAAAGATAATAGGAGATTCAGTTGCCAGGACAAGCAGTTGGTGTCTGAGGAAGGCGTGATTGTGGACACTGTAGTGAGGAAACAAACAGTTGCCTGAAATTGTAAGCACGATGCTATTTTCCAATCACTGTGACCAATGCGAAAACTACTTGAAATCACCCCAGTCCAGTCATTGCCATTCTGTATACTGCTGTCAGTGCTGTGTAAATTTGTTTGAGTTCTTCTCAATTACCAAGGGAAATCTAGAAAAAAAAGGTTCTATAGGAAATTTAATTTTGAAATCGAAGTAAAAGTCCAATTGTAAGATATACACTATTATACAGTGACAAAAGAAATTGGAGTATGTTGACTGCATCTAAGTTCAAACAAGAACAAGGGTACTTTGTAAATTTGAGGTTAGATTGTGTAACCATCACACTTTATTGCAACCACAGCAAGTTGTAATGTTGCCACATATTTATGGCATCAATGACAGAAATGGCAAAGTTTGGTGGTTTATACAATAGATTACGTACAATTTGGATTGATGAAGTTGAGAAATATTTTGAGATGTATACACCAAAGAATGACAAGAAATACATGAAAATAACCTTGAAATATCTTGAAGGCCCTGGGGCCTGCATATGAATGATTCACATAATTCTATGAAAACACTAAAGTGATAATAATAAATTGGCCCATGTTTGTCACTAATCTTTTCATTAGATTCCCAGATATCGAAGAACATTACAAGATAAGAGAATGGGAACTCTCCAAGATGTACTTGCATCACTAGAAGACATTCAAGCATCCCTTAAGAGAAACAAATTTGATTTTAATATTCAGAATCTAGAATCTAGATCAATGTATTTGTCAAATAGAAGAATTTTATGGAGTCATCAATGAAATTGAAGTTCAAACCATTACTTCAAAAGATAAGTTAATAAGCACTTCATCTATCTTAAGTCACCTGGTTTGAATTCGTGTTTGAGTTCGGCTACATTAAAATTCGACAAAAATTCGGCAATGAAAATTTTGGTGATAAAATTCGGCATTAAATTCGAGAGACTATAACATATATATATATGAAATTTTTTAGTATTAGTATTTAGTATTTTCTATTAATTTGGTATTAACATTAGTTCTAGTTATGCTAATATTAATATCAATTTTAATAATCCTAATGTTAATATTAGTATTAGTTCTAATAATCCTAATGTTAATATTAGTTATAATTTTAATATAATGTTAGTATTGATAATAACATATATAATGTTTGTGCCCGGATGCCGGTGATAATCCCGACGACACCTGTCCGGCCAACTCCGACGACACGTGGCCTGCTCTCCGGCCATCGACTCAGGCACTCCGGCCATCGACTCAGGCAGCCCGCTCTGATTTGTCTTGTCCGGATGCGAGTGATAATCCCGACGTTTCCTATCCGACTAACTCCGGCGACACTCGGCCTGATCTCTGGCCACCGACTCTGGCACGTGTGAGAATGATCACTTACCACCCGGCTCATGATCGCCATCAACCTTCACAGGATTCTCTGAGCTCGAGAGAAATTTGCCCGGTCACTTCAGAGCATGCGATTTGGGTTGGCGGAGGTACGTCGTCCTAGGCTCATTCATGGCTCATCTGCAAGGTTTAATGGTGATTGACAGGCGGTTAATTCAGCTTCAGCTCGTTTTTTATGTTATGGAGGATAGTAGCATTTAGCTCGCAGTCGGGTGGGAAGTTTACAGACTTGATAGTAGCATTTAGCTCGCAGTCGGGTGGGAAGTTTACAGACTTGATAGTAGCATTTAGCTCGCAGTCGGGTGGGAAGTTTACAGACTTGCTGTTGCTGCTGTGCGTTCCAGAGCCTGCGACGGAGATTTCGCTCCTCTGCATATTGGTTTCAGCCTTCAGGCTCAAATCTGCGGCCATGTCTCGCCAGCGAGGTACCCCTAGGCGTGCTAATTCGGAAGGGCCAAAACCCAGAGGGGCTGCAGTGCACCCGTTTCGGCGGACTATGAACCGCATATTTCTGCACAGGTTCGGGTTTTGGTGGAAGCTTGGGAGAATAAGGTTCTTAATCGTAAGCTTTCGACAGGCGAGGAAGATGGTCGAATTAATCACTACTGGATGTTGAAGAATATGCTTTGTAATTTAGCAGAGGATATGCTTAGTAATTGGGTGGAAGCCCGTATTGCGATTCACTCCATGAAGACTAAAATCGCTGAGATAGATGCTCAACTTACGGCCATGGACAAATCCTTTTCTTGGAAAGGAACGACAAGCATTTCAAGTTTGAACGTCCACAACTCAGGGGGAGGTGCTTAGGGTGGCGGTGCTAGTGGTAGAGAAACAGGTGGTCGTGCCATAACCAGTCTAGGTGGCAGCGGTAGTGCAACAGGCGGCTCTTCCAAAACGCCACGTGCCAAGCCATTCCCGGTTCCATCTACAGTGGAACCTCTTTTCAAACGATTGAAGGACTTGCCGACCCCGCAAACGGAGCATCTTCCACCTTCTCTGACTCTGGCACCAACTGCGGCCACAAATTCGCCTACTGTGTCGCAGGAGGAACGATGGGCTTGCCCCATCACTGAAGAATTACCCTTGGCTTAATGTTCGTTTTGAACTGGTTTTTATTTGGTTCTGTCGCTAGCAGGCTTTATGGTTACAGTTTACGTTTTTTAGTTTTACTATATGTCTTTCTCTACAGCTTGGCTTTGCTTGTATACAGAAGTTTAGTATGTCTTTTACGATTCCTTGTAACCCAGTCTCTTTGTTTATTAGTCATGAATAGTACTATAAGTCATGAACATTACCAGCGTGAATCTGGTTAGACGATTGTCTTATTTTTTGAGAGGCTCTGGAGGAGGTTTTGCCTCTTTTAACCTCAGACAGTCATGAGTTTTGGATGTAATTTTTTGCCCCTGTAATATAATATACTGTGCAGTTTACAAAAAAAAAAATATAATATTTGTAATAAAATTAACATAAATGATAATATTAATTAGGTTTTTTAATATTTGTAATAAAATTAACATAAATGATAATTGTTGGGCTCTGATCTACAAATGTGAATCAGAACTTAAATTTAAATCAATCCGGGTCAGTAAACTTCGAGACACATCCAGGTTTTAGGACTTAGGGGCTAGACTTATCTGGAATTTAGCTAACTGTAAATTAAATCTACTGACAGATGAAAAATACTGCAACTTACAGATACAAAATCCTTTTACAAGGGTGACTTCATTTGTTTTTTTTTAAGCACACAGTAATTGATTTATGAAAGCAAAAAGGACTGAGATAAAAAAAACAATTTAAATAGCAAATCTATAACCCTAGGATACAAACTACAAGGTTCTGCTCAGTTTCCCAGCGCTGAATGAACAGTCATCAATTAAATTCCTTTACGGGAAATTATTCATAATTCATAATTGTTTTCTTGACACTTCTCATTGAAATAAACATCAATATATAGTATACTGAAATCGTGGTCTTAACCATCAATACCTTCAGTATTTAATCAGTAAAAGAACATCGTTTATCCAATATTGCCAGTGATATACAGCACTATAGAAATTGTAGCTTGAACCATGAAATGAAAGGAACAGAGCATTAATAAAATCGATTAAAAACTTAACTGAATTTGTTCTGCAATTGATAAACTAGAAACTACAGGGTAACACATACCAATGGCACGATTTAAATAACTTGCACCAGAATGAAATCGCTGCAATCACCCAAATCGCTACACCGGCAATGTAAAAGTGTGTGACCTCAACAATGGGGGCCCTCCAAAGCCTTGCTCCACACACAGTTAAAGATTTACAGTACTAAAACTTGATATGCATTCACCATAAATTGTTTACACAGCAATACCACGTAGTTCAGAAGCAAAGTGCGTTCCTCTTCAAATCGTGATAGTTCTTCATTGTTTTGTGAAGGATTTATACAAATTCAAAATAAAACTGGAAATGCTATAATTCTGCAACTTAATTAATGAACATAGCTAACGAGATCATCTTCAGAATCGTGAAACTCCACAAAAACTGTTCCTTCTTTTGTGCTGGATGTAGAACAGGTGGCCGCCCTTGACTGAAGTTGACTTGACATCTGTACAGGCCACATCACCTAACCGTTGAATGTTCATCCATCTGTGGACACTAATGATCCATTCTCTATCTTCCAGTTTCCTCCTAGCTGTCCTGCAATTGCTCAATCTTGGAGGTAATACGGGAAGTTAGTAAATCCCGTAATCTACATAAAAATCCTAGTTAAAATGCTTAAAAAGTCTAAAACTCAATTTATTAACAAGTAATGACATTATACCTCTTTAACCAAGGTTTATGGATGAACTTTAAAGCTTTTCTACTCAATATGGATGTTTTATGAAGGAAATGAAAGATATCTAAGAGGCAAAAAGGGGTCAAAACGGTGCCCAACATCTCCCCCAAGAGGAAACGACTGCATGTCCTCATGCCAAAAATTCTTGACCCTGTTCAAAACCAAAATTGTACTGCTGATCATCTTGCCTCTAGTCTTCAGTCTGTGATGATGCATCTGTCGATGCCCGAGATGCATAGAGGATCTTCGACCTTTCATACTTAGCCTTGTAAACCTTCCTATGCTTGTACCATCTATATGCTTGTTTAGTGATGCGTGTCCTCTGAACTTTTAGCTTCCTGTTGACTTCTTTTAGCCTCCCATTCTTTTGCTCAAGTTCCTCTATTTCAAGCTTCAATTTCTTGATTTCCTTACTGTTTTTAGAAGCTTTCTTTTTCTTCATTTTTATTGGAAGCTGCTCAGAATTTGTATCCATACCCAATTCTCCTTGCTCTTGTGCTGAATATTCTTTTTCCTCTTCCATAGCTTGCTGCTCTGAGAAAAGAGAGCTTGAACCTTTGGGTAATTTCTGTCCAAAATGCTTTTCTTTTTCTTCCTCTTGCTGGTCTAAGAAGAGGTTGATCCTTTTTGCTTGCTTGATCACCTCATTAGGGTCCTGGATATCCTGTGCTAATTCAGCTGCTGGATCTTCTTCTTGACTCCCCAAGGCTTGCATATGTTCCTCATCTTCCAATGCTGATTGGCTTTGAGCTTGCTTGTATCTTCTTGGCTTTCTCTGGTAGGTGGTGAAGATTTGATCTTGTTTTTGATACTGTTTTTCCTTCTTCTTCACACTTCTAGTTTGCATCCTTCTCTGAGGCTGTTTTGGGCTTGTTGCCTCAGAGTTATCTTCATCATCAGTTATCAGCAACACTTCTTTCTTTTTCTTCTTCCCCTTTGGCGGTTTTGAGCTTGTTGCCTCAGGTATGTTATCATTAACAGTTCATCTTCCTTTGAACCTTCTTCAAGTAACTCTTCCTGCTCTTCAAATTGATTATGAACTAGAAATCCTGACCATATCAAATTCTGCCTTTGTAATTCATGCTGGATAATAATTTTAATAAGTCCACAGTGAAAAAGACTTGTTACCTTGTCTTTTGGACGCCTTTGGACAGCCTTAGCCATCTTAGTTAGACTTTGTAGCAGGAAATAAGGCATATTAATTTCACATTCACCCTTTAGATGTTGTAGCAGCTTGATGTGATAAAGGTAAACGATGCTAAATCTGCCTTCACAAGTAATAAATTTCTGAATGATGTAAACTATTTCATCCCATGGATGAAATAGCCAACTTCTTGGTATCCCTTTTTTCCAATTGACTGATCCTGCCCTAGACCTGCATAAAAATGGCATCCATACTTTCTCTTTAAACTGTTTAGTTTTGAAGAACCTTTCCCCCTGCTGTGGTAGACCAGTAACTTGAGCTAGGATGTCTTCTGACAGTCTAAATTGCAAATTCCCCACTCTAACTCTTTCTCCATCGAAGGTCTCAGCAAAAACTAGACTAGCCTGCTCATTGTGCCCATTAAATTTTTCAAAGAAATTGATCCACTGCTTATTTTCAAAAATCTCGAGGCAACTTTCATGAATATCTTTGGGATTAAATGTTGCTGGTTCCAATCTAGCTGACATTTTGGATTTAAAAGGAAAACAGGAACCTTTCAACCTTTAACTCTGTTTCTATCTTCCTTTTCCACAACAATACTCTGAATTTGTGAAATTTTTGTTGGTCTAAAACAAAGTATCCAGCAAAGAAAAGGGGTTTAAGCTTACCTCTTCTCTGGTGTAACCATTTTTTTTACTTCTTCCTGCACGATTTTCACAGAGATTGGTGTACCCACAGCTTCTCTTTCACTGACTGTCTTCTTTCCTGCGCGATTATCTTCAGCAAATGGTGTCTCTGTAACCCACGGCCTCTTCTCACTGTCGATTGTCTTCAACAAATACTGTATTCATACTTCCTGTAACTCACGGCCTCTTTTTTTTGTCAATTATCTTCTCATAGGAATCGATTTTGCAGAAATAACCATTTGACTCGGCCTCAAGGGAAATAACCAAGTCGTGGTTTCAACATTTACCCATACATAATGCAGAAATCAAGCTATTTCATGTGCTGTCGTGGGGCATCTTCCCACGTTTTTCCTTTCATCATTTCAAAAACATATCACTTCATTCAATTACTCATAAAATGAAAGGTAAGGTTTTTATAATTCCTTTACATGCCCATCGTTTAATGCACCAATTGTAATGTATACTTCAAGTTCGTTGTATACCCAATGTTTTTAATAAACAGGTTGTATAAAAGAATCTTTCTTTTCTCTTAAAATAAACCTTTCATAAAAACTATGCTGAAGATGTATATATGCCTTGTTTTCTTCCTCAAATTAACCAATGCATGATGCACTATATACATATACAAAAGAGACCTTTGAAATTCTTTTATGTCAATGTTTCACTTTTGCTGAGAAAGAGACCTTGTTTATCTTCAACCCAATTGAAACTCTGCCTGTAGTATGCAATATGCATCCTGTAGAATGCAATGTATGTCCTGTAAAATGTAGTATATATCCTGTAGAGTCCAGTATAGATGTTGGCCATTTAAAATTTCCCTTGGGTTTGATCCTGACAACCATCCTGAGCCCTAAGGTGGAAAATGAAGTGTTGGCAGAGATTAATGGAAGGCAAATAAGGTATTGGCAGAGACTTATCAGAATAATGGCAATAATAGGTAGTCAAGCTTGCAATAATTGGTAAAATGTCATCACTTAAAAACAAAAAGAATTCTGAAACTTTTTAAACATAAAACTATAAATTCTTACAGACTTGCTTGATGTTCTTGTATGATGAGCTTGCTGCCTATTTGAAGTTGGTTTGTATTCTAATTGTCCTTCTGATGTCTTCTGTCTGCTGCTATCTCAAATTCCTTCAGCTTCACTGAAAGTCAGGTCTCTTTGTAGATCTCTTATGCCTTACTAAAAGTCAGGGCCCTCTGCCTTTTAAAAATCTCTTGTATTGCTGGTAATCAAGGTCTGGTAATCAGGTCCCTTCTGCTGATGAAAAATCACAATCCTCTGCATAAGAAAAAGACTTGGAGGGTTCTAAAGAAGCATGAACATGTTTATCCCCCTCACAGGCCTAACTTTTGACTTGTCCTCAAGTCAAACAAGATATTCATTATTTGTAAAACAAAACAGGAAATTGGAAAAAGATTTTTATGTGAATTTGCAATGGCCAGGCAAGCCTGGTTTTCCATAGAAAATTCAAGTTTATATTGTGCCAGCGAACTGGTTTTCACAACTAAACTTCCTTTTTTTCTTGTTTTTATTTTTTATATTTTTTTTTTCAATTTTTGTTTTATTTTGCTCTTTTTGTTTTATTTGCTAGCTGTATCAGAGCAGCTAAGGAGTAGGTGAAGGAAAAACACTGATGTGTTTATCCAGCACTTGCATTTCCTTTTGCTGTGAAAGTTGTTGTATAAAATCTGCCCTATTAATAGGTTTAGTATACAGCTTGAGCCGGTGGCCATTGACCACAAATTGACATGCTTCATCATCTATGGTTTGAATTTTGACTGACCCATTGTCATAGACATCAACAATCTCATATGGACCAAGCCAATGAGTAGTGAATTTGGCTTTGAAATCTTTAAATTTTGAGTCAAATAATAATGCCCAGTCACCAATATGAAATTGCTTCTTTTTGATAAATTTGTCATGCCATTGAGCTCGCTATTGTTGGATCAGAATATTGTGTTCTATGGCAGCCTGTCTGATCTCATCTAGCTGGTTCAACTGAAGTATTCTTTCTTGCTGAGCCTCAGAAAGATCCATGCCCAAATCTGCTGCCAACTTGAATGTATGAATTTGAAACTCTCTAGGGAGGAGGACTTGCTTACCGTAGACAAGCTGGTAAGGAGAAAAACCAGTACTGTTTTTCCAAGTGATCCGGTATGCCCATAAAGCTTCAGTAAGCTTTGCTGACCAATCCTTCCTATGCATCTAAACAGTTTTGGTGATGATGCCTTCTAGGGTTTTGTTGGTAGATTCCACTTGGCCATTGGCTTGTGGATGGTAAGGGGTGGACTTTCTGTGCTTGATCTTGTGTTTTTCTGCTATCTCTTGCACTAATTTGGAAGTAAATTGGGCACCTTGATCAGTTACAATTTCCCTAGGTACCCCAAATCTAACAAAGATCTCTTCAAAAAGAAAGTTTACCACAGTCTGCTCCGTGGCTCTCGGTAAAGGCTTGGCCTCTACCCACTTAGTAACATAGTCCGTACAGACCAAAATATACTTCTTCCCTTGTGATGGTGGATTAATTGGACCAATGAAGTCAAGGGCCCACTTTTCAAATGGTTCAATGAGGATTTGGGGATGGAGTGGCATTTCATCAAACCGGACTGGCCGTCCCATCCGTTGACAAGTATCACAACTTCTAACATACCTCTTAGCATCTTTGAAAATAGTAGGCCAATAATACCCCAGATTGAGTATCTTGTATGCTGTCCTTTTATCTGCAAAATGATCACCACACGGTTCATCATGACATGCCTTTAAAATATCTAAGATTTCATCCTGTCGTACACATCTTCTTATGATTAGGTCATATCCTGTGTAAAAGAGGTCACCATTAACCCATATATGCCTAGCACTTTGTTTAATTATCTTTTTCTTTTCTTTAGATGTCAGAGATGGTGGTAATTGTCCTGATGATAAGTAATTAGCAATGTCAGCATACCAAGGAGTGATAACAGAAATTGCAAACAGGTGTTCATCAGGAAAACTATCAGAAACAGGAACAATCTCACCAGTATTGTGTAAACGAGACAGGAAGTCTGCTACTTGATTTTCTCGTCCTGGTCGATCTAGAACAGTGATGTTGAATTCCTGCATTAGTAACAACCATCTAGTAATCCGACCATTAGTGATAGACTTGTTCATTAAATATCGTAAGGCTGAATGATCTGTATGGACAAAAATTTCATAACCAGTTATATAATGACGGAACTTATTTACAGCATGAACCGTGGCCAACATTTCCTTTTCAGTGACTGTATAGTTTAACTCTGCAGGTGTCAGATTTTTACTTATAAAATAGATTGCATAAGTCAAAGTATGTTCTTTCTGGACTAATGAAGCCCCTATGGCAGTAGCAGAGGCATCGGTAGAAAAATGAAAAGGTAATGCCCAATTTGGTCCCCTTAAAATGGGTGCAGTTGAGAGTTTCTCCTTTAGTGTTTGAAATGCAGATTGACAATCAGTATCCCAATTAAAATTCACATCTTTGGAAAGCAATTTAAACAATTGCAGAGCTATCTTACTGAAATTTGCAATAAATCTACGATAATAGCCTGCATACCCTAAAAAGCTTCTTACATCTGTTTGAGTTGTTGGTTTAGATAAATTGTCAATAATTTGAATTTTATCAGGATCTACTTTTATACCAGATGCAGAAATATGATGTCCTAAAACTATCCCCTTAGTCATCATCATAAAACATTTTTCATTACTGAGGGAAAGATTTGAGTCAACACACCTTTTTAAAATTTTCTCCAAATTGGCCAAGGAATCCTCAAATGTACTTCCATACACAGTAAAATCATCCATGTAAATCTCGACACACTCATGAATTAGGTCTGCAAAGATGGCCAGGACTGCCCTTTGAAAGGTAGCTGGGGCATTACATAAGCCAAAAGGTAAAACCTTGTAGGCATAGGTGCCCCAGGGACATGTAAAGGTGGTTTTGTCATGGTCTTCTGTTGCAATACTGATTTGATTATAACCACTGAAACCATCTAAAAATGAAAAGTACTCTTTGCCACCTAGGGTATCCAACACCTGATCAATGAAGGGCAATGGGAAGTAGTCTTTTAATGTTGCTTTATTTAATTCCCTGTAATCCACACATATACGCCATTTACAATTCTTTTTAGGGACAACAACCAAGGGGGAAACCCATTGGCTGTCAGAAATGGGGTAGATAAACCCTACTTTTAACAACTTTTGCAGCTCTTCCTTGACTATTTCTTTTAATATAGGGTTCATTCTGCGTTGTGGTTGTCTAAGAGGCCTGATCTTATCATCTGTGTAAATATGGTGAGTGCATGTCTCATGATGAATACCGGGCATATCTGTGTACTCCCAAGCAAATGCATGTGAATGTGTATTCAGTAAATTAATCAATTGTTCTTCTTGTGATGGAGTAAGATGTGCACTTATATTCAAACTTTTACCTGGACTGATTTCAACTGTCTTATTGTGAGTATCTGTGATTGAATGAATATTGAGAATATCATGAAGTGCCAATGCTAGAGAATGTATTGTGCAATTTTCCTGAAAATTATAACCCAAAACTTGATTTGCTGCAACATATTGTATGTCTCTTAATTCTTCAGAAATATCAGGTTCAGCAATAAAATAATCTAACAAACCTTCATTATTTGCTTCCTGAAAGTCATAAAACTGGTTGATACTCAAGATAGGCTGAATCACTTCTTCTTCTTGTTCCTTAGTCTCATTAATCCATGACAACTGATCTAATGTAGAAGGTCTTTGGGCAGAAGGGTAGAGTGTAATTTGTTTCCTCTCTGTCCCATGTGAGATAAGCATGCTACCTGACCTACACCCTATGAAGGCATCTGCTGTTGCCGGCCATGGTCTGCCAAGAATCAAAGGGTGGCCTCC
>LPNX010547638.1:173632-277154 GCA_001517045.1 Pseudotsuga menziesii | reverse complement strand
CTTTTCTTGGTTTTTGCTACTTCAACCTGTGTGCCCAATGTACTTAATAAATCAGTCTTGAAATCTTCTAGCAGATTTCCAAGCTCAGCCCTAGAAATACCACTGTTTGCAGATTTATTTACTTTGGTAATGATGTCTCTTTTTCCAGTCCTAGCCTTCCCTCTCGAATATTTCTGGCATAAATCTTGTATCTCATCAAAAGGAAGGTAAGAAATGTCACCTTTGCCCATAACATTTAAAATATCTAAATATTCTTCTCTTATTCCTTTCAGAAATATTGTTCTAATCATCTTTGATGTTAAAGAATTGTATTTAGATTTCTGTAAATTGTATGAGAACCTTTCCAAATACTCCTCCAAACTCTCATCTTCCTACTAAGTCATTCCAAAGATGTCATCTTTGAGATCCTTTGACCTGCAGTAGGCCTGATATTTGCGAAGAAAAATCTTCCTCATCTCATCCCAGCTAGTAATAGAATGCTCTCCTAAGCCCATAAACCATTTCAAGGCAGCTGCTTTAAGGGTAGCAGGGAAAAGACGAAGCTTATGGGTATCATCAGTGTACCCATAAGTTCGGCACAAGATGCCAAATTCAAATAGGAAAGAGTCAGGATCTTCAGAGGTCAGGCCATAGAAGTTTGGTAAAAAGTTTGGTAAAACAGAGGGTGGAATTTTCTTCATTTTTACATCTTCCCCTAGGATAATACTAGTGTCCAAAATAGGAAACTTAAAGGTAGCTTCTTGATCTTCTCCTGTCTTTTCATCTCTCTCATGTCCCCTTTCTTCTTCTCTTTCATGTCTCCTTTCTTCTTCTCTCATGTCTCCTCTCTTGTTCTCTTCTCTCTTGTCTTCGTTTGTTTTAAATCTCTAGCATCCTCTCATACTCCCTTCTCTGTTCAGCAGTTGGGCCTTTTGATGTTTCTTCCTCAGACATTTTAAAACCACCAACTGTTGAAATGAATCCTTTTGGAAGAGAAGCTCCTGTTACTTCTGTTTTTGGGGGGTTTTTGATATATCTTCCTTTCTCGTCTCTTAGTCTTGACATAAAAGTAAAACCTATTCTGTGTTTTTGTTTGAAAATTTTATTTTTATCAGAAAACTAAGGTTCCTAAGTCTGCTTCTACAGTGCCTCCCCGGCAACGGCGCCAAAATGTTGGGCTCTGATCTACAAATGTGAATCAGAACTTAAATTTAAATCAATCCAGGTTAGTAAACTTCGAGACACATCCAGGTTTTAGGACTTAGGGGCTAGACTTATCTGGAATTTAGCTAATTGTAAATTAAATCTACTGACGGATGAAAAATACTGCAACTTACAGATACAAAATCCTTTTACAAGGGTGACTTCATTTGTTTCTTTTTAAGCACACAGTAATTGATTTATGAAAGCAAAAAGGACTGAGATAAAAAAAACAATTTAAATAGCAAATCTATAACCCTAGGATACAGACTACAAGGTTCTGCTCAGTTTCCCAGCGCTGAATGAACAGTCATCAATTAAATTCCTTTACGGGAAATTATTCATAATTCATAATTGTTTTCTTGACACTTCTCATTGAAATAAACATCAATATATAGTATACTGAAATCGTGGTCTTAACCATCAATACCTTCAGTATTTAATCAGTAAAAGAACAACGTTTATCCAATATTGCCAGTGATATACAACACTATAGAAATTGTAGCATGAACCATGAAATGAAAGGAACAGAGCATTAATAAAATCGATTAAAAACTTAACTAAATTTGTTCTGCAATTGATAAACTAGAAACTATAGGGTAACACATACCAATGGCACGATTTAAATAACTTGCACCAGAATGAAATCGCTGCAATTACCCAAATCGCTACACCGGCAATGTAAAAGTGTGTGAACTCAACAATGGGGGCCCTCCAAAGCCTTGCTCCACACACAGTTAAAGATTTACAGTACTAAAACTTGATATGCATTCACCATAAATTGTTTACACAGCAATACCACGTAGTTCAGAAGCAAAGTGCGTTCCTCTTCAAATCGTGATAGTTCTTCATTGTTTTGTGAAGGATTTATACAAATTCAAAATAAAACTGGAAATGCTATAATTCTGCAACTTAATTAATGAACATAGCTAACGAGATCATCTTCAGAATCGTGAAACTCCACAAAAACTGTTCCTTCTTTTCTGTTGGATGTAGAACAGGTGGCCGCCCTTGACTGAAGTTGACTTGACATATGTACAGGCCACATCACCTAACCGTTGAATGTTCATCCATCTGTGGACACTAAGGATCCATTCTCTATCTTCCAGTTCCCTCCTAGCTGTCCTGCAATTGTTCAATCTTGGAGGTAATACGGGAAGTTAGTAAATCCCGTAATCTACATAAAAATCCTAGTTAAAATGCTTAAAAAGTCTAAAACTCAATTTATTAACAAGTAATGACATTATACCTCTTTAACCAAGGTTTATGGATGAACTTTAAAGCTTTTCTACTCAATATGGATGTTTTATGAAGGAAATAAAAGATATCTAAGAGGCAAAAAGGGGTCAAAACGGTGCCCAACAATAATATTAACTAAGTTTTTAATATTTATAATATTAGCATTAAGAATAAGATTATTGAAATTATTGCAACGAACCTCACAAAAAATAGATAAAAAATAATGTGAACATTAAAGTTTATCAACCTAGAAATAATAAAAAAATAAACCTAACAATAATAAACTAATGGAATCTAAAGGAAATCTAGTTCAACGCCGGCCCAAAGAACAATGGAGACAAAGGAAATCGCAATTATAATCCCATTCATTTAAATAATATACTGTCAAAATGATTTTTATCGGCCGACTGGCCCACGGTCCTGTGAAACGGTTTGTGATGGGCCCACGAAATAGTTTGTCCACTGAAACAATTTTCCAACTAACCAGTTCCGGTCTAGGGAGTCGCGCGAAGCACAACCTCGTCTGATTTTTAATTTCTCAAAGGGACTTCGTGACGGTAGGTGCGACTGCAGGGAGGCTATGAAAATTCACGCAGGCTGGCAGTCCAGTGGTAAATGTAAGGAATGAAATTCGACGAACTTAACCATAAAATTCACCCTCCCATACAAATCGATGAATTTCGATTTTCAAGCTGGAAAATCAGCAAACGCGGTGACTTAGTATCTATCAACATCTATCAATAAAGTTTTGGCCTCTTCTTAAATTGATGATGATTCCCAATGGATCAAAGAGACCTCATCTGAGGACCATGGAAACAATAAAATCAAAGTTTATTTGAAGATAAATCAACAAGCAAGGAGGAAGTATCGATCACCCCATCCGATGTCCATGATAAATTTCAAGAAATTGAGATAGTGTCTATTGGAGTTCCTATATCAGCTGCTGAATTCCAGGATTGAGCTCTGTGATGTAATACTTTCGCTGCATCATCTTACATGTGATTTCTCAAGTCCATGTGGTAGGTACAACATCCTTTTGATTGCTTGAGGAACTCAATTACCCATCTTCATTATTGCGTTGAAAGGTGCTTCTACAGCCTAGTATGAGGGAGATGTTGTCACGTTACTTACTATGTAATTTAATGTTCCAACATAGTAATAATTGAGCCGACATAAATTTTAATTGAAAAATTAATAATAACTTTTAAAGAATAAGAAAAAGTAATAACTAAAACAATGTAAAAAAAGTAAAAAAATTTAGAAAAAACAAAAAATAAAACAATGTTAAATAGTTAAAGTACCTATTTAATGTAGTAGATTGGGATGAGTTTAAACCATGTACTTTTAACTAACAATAAAAAAAGGTTTGCACCTCTAGGGATTTGATCCCTCTCGGCGCATGGTAGATCCGGAGGTTAGATGGATCTAGGTTGGTGAATAAAGGTTTTCATGGTCTAGATTGAGAACATAATCTATTGTTGGCTTGTGATTGATATTGATAGCTAACATCTATCCTTGATTCTACTTCGAGGATGGATGAGATGTATCATGTAATGAACATAATTAATATCATTAATAGTAAATACATGTAATAAGTATAAGCATATAGTAAATACACCAAGTCCCCAACAGTGGTGTCCTTTCATACTCGTGACCATTCAATGTCGTTTATAATGTCATGACTCATGAGTAGTTGTATCAATCATCACATTCATTATTATCAATTGTATTTTATCCTTAGATTTCTCTACTTTATCTTATCTAAATCGGATATTATTGAATGGATATTTCATAACAATTTTCCTGTGCAACTATTTTCTATAATTAGAAATTTTGGGACCCTTTAATCTTTCTAATTCGAAAGAATGCTATTTTGGTAGATTATTATCTGGATTTACCAAATATTGCTTTGGGTAGACCGATCACGCAAGCTTGGTCATAGAGGGAGACATATTTAACATAGTAGAGTATTCCCAATATTCTACTAGGGAACACAACCCAGCAATCTTAGATACCTAAACTGCATGCCAGTTTATGCACACCAGTTGCTTGACATTTGAACTTAACTTGCATCAGAGGTTTCTGCAGTTTTCTGTGCACTAGAACAGGCTTGAATCCATAAGGGATAAAATATTGCATGTATGGATTTTGGGGTGGATTAGCAGAAGCAGAGATTTTGTGGAGGTTAATTAATTACCCTTGGAAGTTCCTGAGAGCATGCATATGCAACGCAGGAACTTAGATCTGTCCCACTGCAAAGAAAAAATCAGCTTCAGGTAATCAGGCGAGAAGTGTTGGTACCTTATAGAGGAGGGATAAACTACAGGAAACTGTTTTTGTTTTGGGTCCTTACAGATTTGTTGAAGCCTTGTACAAGTTATTTGTAAATTATATTTTTAGCCTTTTTTCAATATAATTGATAGTCATTTGGAGTGCCATTGATTTTTTGTGATGTCTCTACAGGTGTTTGTAAATCCAGAATGAAATTACTGCACTTGGAAGATTTCCCCAGAAAGGTATTGCTACAGCATCGAATGAAGAAAAATGCTTTACAGATTCTCATTGGAATCCCATGATGTAACAGGCTGCTTTGATAGCTGCCTTGAGGTTTGTGAAGAACTTTGAAATACCAAGAATAGGTACTTTTGCAATGGCATAATGCAATCTTTTGATTGTTGGCTGAGATATACAAGGAAAATTTTAGTTTGATTTTGTGAGGTAAACCATTATCAAGCAATGCCTCATCCTAGATCGATCCTCAAGACAAGAAAATGATGCTTGTCAAAATAAATCTCCTTTTTCTATCATTAAAACACCAATTTTTTTTTCATGCTACCCAAGAATTACAAGTTTATAAATGTTAGAAGGCTTCTTAGAGAAAAATAAATTGTTTTTTGGTACCTATCACATGGGTGCATAAGAGCCCTTAAAATTTAGTATAAAGTATCTCCTCAAAACAGTGGGCGTATGCAAGAGAAGATGAGAGCTACAAAATGTGAATACCTTGGATAGAGAAATATAAAATTTTACAAAGCCATTAGAAGGATCATAAAAAGATGGTAGAGCTGGTATTGGCATAGATCGCTGGAGGTAAGAGCTTATAGGTAGTCAATGTCATTAAGAGGGACAGTAACATAATATCTGTAATGTGGTGTTATTCGATGCATTGAAAGAGGTAGACATTTGGTCAATAAGAATTTGACCAAATCATCTAGTACACCGCATGATTCATTACTGTTCTGATTTGCATGAGAAGTTGAAAAAATATCGTGGCACAATTGTAGCAAACATGCTAGAAATATCTTTAGCAATTTTCCATGTCTAAGTTTCCATATAGCCTACAAAACATCAACTCAAATATTGTTAAAGAAATCATTAAGGCCCACATCCAAAGGTCCTAGATATTGCCAAAAATAACCATATTCCATGTTAGAAGCTTAAGAGAGGAATCCCTTTAGCAATTTTACATTTATAAGTTTCCATATGGCCCACAAAATTCAATTCAAAGGCCCTAAATATAGCCAGAAACAACCATATTCCATTTTAGAAGCTTAAGAGAGGAATCCTTCAGCAATTTTACATTTTGAAGTTTTCACATGGCCCACAAAACTTCAACTCAAATAGCGTGAAAGAAATCAGTAAGATCCATGTCCAAAGGTCCTAAATATTGCCATAAACAACCATTTTCCATGTTGGAAGCTTTTAGAGTAGAGGTAGAACATGAATCTTGTACTTCATAAAGGCTTTTATACCATGGCAGATCCAAACATATATGGACAATGGCTTCTTGAATTCTATAGAAGGAACAATTGTAGTATATATTAAAATGGGCCATCTTAACTCTTATAAGAAATCCACCTCTAATTAACAACCACATGAGCATTACTTTTTACTTTTTTCTTTCATTGTAGATTTGGTTGCTTAAATTTCTTTGAGGCTATTCGTTGTAGTTTTGGTTGCTTAAATTTCTTTTAGACCAAGCAAAGGGTTAATGTTGATGCCAGATTTCAATTTGCATTTTTTTAAAGTTTACTTAGGTAAGAAGGAATACAACTTTTTAACTTGTTAAAAGGGAGTGCTAAGGTGACCCAACAAATGGATTTGTATTACGTCTATCTTTACTCTTGCTGATAAAGGATATATTACGTATATAACATCCCCATATGATTTTAGTGATGACTGATCTATGAGGACCACTATCAAATGTTAAAAGGAGCAATACTTTTGCACAATTTTTTCCATGTTGAATACCCCATTTTATTCAAATACACACCCCAATATCTTTTTGATGACCACTTGCCATTTACTTTAGGGATAGTCTTGTGCTCTATTGTCACATCCATGTTCGTTGGAGCTACCATGATGCAAATCTTGTGCTAGAGCATTGATCCAGTCCTTACATGAGCATTAGCAGTGTTATGCAATATTGATCATCAGTGGTGTGTTATATTAGAGCCCGTTAGAGCTACTTAAAGCATCCTTTAGGCTCCTTTTGTCATAGGTTCTTCCCTACATGGCCCCATGGAGATGAGTTAACTAGGTCATGGTCCACTTATAGAGCAACAAAGATCAATGTTGTGTTAGATTTTCTTAAGATCTAATTAGATTATCTAGGATCTTTATCTGAAAGAATAACAAGTACAACAAAATGCATAAGATATAAAAGATATACAAGACACAAAGATTTTCATTGGGGAAACCATAAAGGAGGGAAACCCGCAAACTTCTTCAGAATAGTAAGATGATAAAAAGCAGTAATAAGAAATGTTCAGCAACTATCTTTTTCTCCTCCTCTAACTGTCTCTCTCTCTCATGCGCCTTAGAGAGTGTGTGTGATGTATAAATGAGGGAGAGCACCTCCCTATTTATACCCTTTCAAGTCATTGACCAAATATAAGACTTGAGCCTACATGTCATCTCACATGGGGCCCTCTTCTCCTAGAGAGACCATAATTACATATTACATGATGTTACATTGGGGACTATTGCCCCGACTTACAACGGAGGTTGTACCTCAAGGTCTAGACACAATTTAGACATCCCGTAAAGGGGTAACACACATCCCCAATGGGGGTACAACAACATACAATGATAATGTACATCAGAATATCTTCTGAAGTTACAAATACATCAACACTTCCTCTTAACTAGGAAGGTATTCTCTCTCTACATAGTCATCAACACATATGGTCAGGTCTTCATCGCATCGTCATCATTAAGGAGCCATAGAGTCTTCATCATAGCTGCTGCCGTCATCTTCTTATAATTTGACCATCATCCCATACTATTTGTGATCAGAAGTTTCTATAGTGCCAGCCCTTTTTCACGCTGGATGTAGGCCTAGCCTCCATGTAGGTCTTCATTATCTCTGCGAGCAAGCCATCAAGTAGGTACATCCTAGGACTTATGATATGCCTCTTGCAAAACATGTAGGATCTCCCAGGACTAATTATATGCCACTACAAAACCTGAAGAAGCATCCCAGGACTGATTACATGCCTTGCAACATCTGTGTACCCTACTGTTACCTCATCATCTTCAGATCATTTCATCGTCACACGGAGCACATCCTAGATACACATAACACAACACTTACATCCACCACCATGGGAGGACAAACCTACCACCATTCGGGAAAGGCTCAACATTTACATCAACGACCATGGGAGGACCAACCTACCACCATGTCGGAAAAGCTCCAGCACTTACATCAACGACCATGGGAGGACCAACCTACCACCTTGTCGGAAAGGCTCCAACACTTACATCAACGACCATGGGAGGACCAACGTACCACCACGTCGGAAAGGCTCCAGCACTTACATCAACGACCATGGGAGGACCAAACTACCACCATGTCGGAAAGGCTCCATCACTTACATCAACGACCATGGGAGGACCAAACTACCACCATGTCAGAAAGGCTCCAGCACTTACATCAACGACCATGGGTGGACCACCTACCACCATGTCAAAAAGGCTTATATATATCTGCGTCTTCTGGACTTATCACTTCCCCTTGGAAGGAACCTCGATCTGAAGTACACCAAGCTTTTCTTTGAAGTATTCAAACTTCACTTTGGCTATTTCTAGCATAGAATCACATTAGGACTAATTACGTCCAAGGATAACCTGCGAGCTTCACCAGGATGATTACATCTGAGGACAACCTACAAGACTGGTTACGTCTGAGCAACGTATGAGCTTCGACAGGTTTTTTATGCTCAGACAACTTGTCTCATCGGCTATGCTAGAACTTATCACTCCCTCTTTCGAGAGATCTCAATCTAGATCACATATTCGAGCTTCACCGCTCCTCTCTGCATCATACAAAAATGCAAGTCAGATCAATCAAATCAAATAGTAGCTTTCAAAAGAAACATACTACCTCACAAAAAGTTGGGAAAGTGGCAACATATTTTTCCTCAGCTGTACTCAACGCCATGCAGGACTATATCCTGCCAAACTAGTAGGCCATATTGGATCTCAAACTGAAGAAGCAACCCAAGGTGCTCTTCTTCTCAGTGGCGCTACCAATCCGAATCAACATAACCATGCAAGTTAGTCTTCTGATTCGTATCATACTTGAGCCCATACTCAACTGTACCCTTCAGGTACCTCATTGCACGCTTTGCTACCAGGTGAGCATGTATCGGATCTTTTAGGAACTAGCTCAGGTTGTTCACAGCAAAGCATATGTCTGGTCTCGTATTCGTTAGGAACATCAATGAACAAATCATCTGACGATACATCGTGGCATCAACCATCTTGAATGAAGCATCACACAAAAGCTTCAAGTTTGATGCCAAAGGTGTGGTTATTGCCTTGCGGTCCAATATTCCAAATTTCTTCAGAATCTTCACTGCATACTTTTCCTTGATCAAGGAAAATCTCATTCACATTCTTCCACACCTCCATGCCTAGGAAGTAGTACAATATCCTTAGGTCTTTCATCTTGAACTCTGTAGCAAGTCTCCTTCTTGCATCTTTAAAGAGTTCCTATTTTCCCGTCAAGAACAGGTCATCGACAAATAACAGGGGCATCACTGGTCTTTCACCTTCAACCTTGAAGTAAAGGTTGGAATCCGCTTTACTCTCAGTAAATCCTAGAGCCATCAGTAAGATGTCCATCCTGCCGTACCATGTCTAACCTGAGGATCTTCTGCAATCACTCCCTCTGAAGCGGATCATCATTCTCCCTTTGCCTTTCGTACTCATGTATTGAAACATTATGTAATGGAGTGACAAGTAACTTCCTCTGCTACTAATATTCTATGTATCCATCTAGGGTTAATGGATACCGAGATCCTATATCTTGAACTTTGTTGAAAAGTTTTTCTCGCACCCATCTGTGAGCTTGTCATCCTCTATAGGCTTTCATCTTCAATCTTGTAGCAAAGGTTAAGATCTTCATGACTCTAGGTGTTCTTCAAGCTCCTTATGTAACTATATGTTCTATCCCATGGCTGCCTTTTGAGCTCGTACAAGGCCTTCTTTAATTTGCAGACATGAGTCTGCCTGTCATGTGTCTCGGCTCTCAGTGGTTGCTCTACGTATACTTTCTCCTTGACTTGTCATTGGTGCAAATGTCTCTTCGTCTGTGCCTTCTTTCTTGTGAGAAGCCTCGTGCTACGAGTCTTTCCTTGTATCCCACGATGCTGCCATCTACAGCATGCTAGATCTTGTAGATCCATATGGAAGACACTACGGACTTCCCTTCAGGTCTTGACACTGCATCCTAGACATCATTCTTCTTGAAATGGTACTCTTTGATCATAGTCTCCTTCCCTTTCTTCTTGGCTACTTCTTCATAGCTAGAAGGCTCTGCATCAATGATGTCGCTCTACAATGTCACATAACTAGAGTGTGTCTGAGGCCTCTTGCTTTCTTTGGAAGTCTCGTTATACTATTCTTCATCTTGGATTATTTCTCGTGCCCAAGGTGGTCTTCATCTCTTGAGGTGGATCTACCGTTCTGTTTATATTCTCCTGAAGTTCTTTCTTTCGCCATGGTGTCTTTGACCCAGGAAGCTTCAGGTTCCTCTTCTGAACTGTCGTTACTTGTTCTTCGAAATGATCTACAGGTCAAGTTCAGTTACATGATTAGAAACATCTCATAATTTCCAAAACATATTATTAGTGAAAAATATGTCACATAGCCATGCAACTATTTTAACTAATGCTACAACATTCATTCATATCCTGTACACATAGAGTAACTTCTAGATGCCTTTTACCCCAATGTTATTAAGAGTGTGTACTACTCCTAATATGTCAGCAAAGAGGTTTCAATCTAGAAAATGGAATGTTGTACAACATCATTGACTATTTACCCATCCAGTGCAATTCAGTGGTATAAATGCAAATACTCAAACATGCATAACACATCAACTGAATATAAACAAATGCATGACCAAACAATATCATGAAATGATAGTTGAATACTTATCTTTATTTGTTTGGTGGGTAGACTCCTTCTTGAGCCTTCAACTTCATCTTTTCTTATCCAAATGCTAGGATGGATAAGAGGTTCTTCATGAGTTGATTCCTTCATATTCCTCATCGCTTGAGGGATCTTCTTTGAATCGCGAGATCTTGATCTTCAGTGTCTCCCATCTTCTCTTCTCTTATTATGAGTTGAGCTTCTTCTTGTGTGTACTCTTCCTAGAGTCTGCTGAAGGTCATCAAGTTCCTTCTGGCACACATTCCTTGAGTGAATGAACACCTTGATATTGGGAGGCCATTCAAGGAGGTTATAACAATCTCTTCTTCTTCTTCGATTGCTTCGTCATAACATCGAACACTTCCTTTTGGTGTCTTCAAGGATGACACATGAGGGCTGAGATGATCTCTAATAGAATCTGCAATGATTCTCTTGGCTCTAGCCTTAGCCTAATCTCCCTCTGGCTCTTAGAACTTCCTTACTAAAATACTAATCCAAGTCAATTTCTTCAAGGATCACGGAGGTCCTATACTTCCATACTCGGAAGTTGTCAGCTTCATCAAGCTGGGTGTGATTATTCATTTTGAAATGAGGACCTCAATGTAAATAGCAAATATTTAGATCTTACCAATTTGAGACCTAGTTCCGGAGCTGGCTGATCTAGAGTTTGTCAGAGAAACCCTAAATTTTCAAACTTCTAATTGGACAGAAATATTGGCCTCTTCAAGGCGAGCTATCCAATGTACTCCTTTTTTGGAAACAGTGGTGGGAAGCTCCCGAAACAGTAAGCCCTAGTTTTCCAATTTCTTCTACAGAAATGTATGAAATTGATTCTGTTGTATCCCGAAGTTTCACATCACAACAGCCTAAAACTTCTCACTAAGATAGACTGATATGTCTTCTTTCCAACCCCATGGGTTAGAGCAGAAATGGATTCTCCAAGTGGGACTTATGCTGAGTTTCCTAAGGTGACTGTTTTGGGGACTGTTCAACATAGCGAACTTGTGTGGACTGCCACGTGTCACTGTTTCACATTCTAGGTCTGAAAAGCGTACCACAGAAACTACAGTCTGTGCCCTACCTGCAACATCTTGTGAAATTTCGTTTGGACCTTTCTAGCCCAAGATAGAGCAAATCTCCCTAGGTCACCTGTTTATGACTTTATTCTGGAGGAGGCTGAAACCCTGATTTGGAGGAACCATATCTCCTGAAGTATTGCGAATTTGAGGCTAAAACTTTTACACAAGGTACAACACAAATTTCTCTTTGGCTTGTAAAAGTTTCGTCTTCTGAGCCTTCTCCACTCTCGTGTTATAGCGAAAATTCTAGAATGACTAAATTTTGTCTTCTAGGGTTTTTATGCATGAAACCCTAATTTACATTAGTTGCCATTGTAGCTGTATTTCGGTTGCACAGTGAAACTTCTCTTATTCAGAAATTGCTACCACCAATAGATGTGCCCTAGTGAGGCGAGTTAGCCTGGCCCTCCTTGCTTGATGATTTGTGGATAGAACACCTTTAACTAGGAAGCCCTAGCTCTTGCAGTTGCACAGTGCCTTCTTTCAGAGAGGCTCTGGTACCATGTTAGATTTTCTTAAGATCTGATTAGATTATCTAGGATCTTTATCTGAATGAATAAAAAGTACAACAAAATTCATAAGATATAAAAGATACACAAGACACAAATATTTTCATCGGGGAAACCATAAAGGAGAAAACCCCGCAAACTTCTTTAGAATAATAAGATGATCAAAAGCAGTAGCAAGAAATGTTCAACAACTATCTTTCTCTCCTCCTCTGATTGAGAGTGTGTGTGATTTATAAATAAGGGAGGGCGCCTCCCTATTTATACCCTTTCAAGTCACTGATCAAATATAAGACCTGAGCCTACATGTCATCTCACATGGGGCCCACTTCTCCTAGAGAGACCATAATTACATATTACATGATGTTACACTAGGGACTATTGCCCCGACTTACAACGGAGGTTGTACCTCAAGGTCTAGACACAATTTAGACATCCCATAAAGGGGTAACACACATCCCCAATGGGGGTACATCAACATACAATGATAGTATACATCAGAATATCTTTCTATGTTACAAATACATCAACATGTTGGTGTGTTCTCCCTACCCATACTTGTCGGAGATCAGTTTTCAAATTCATTCAACAGAGCAAATACATGGCAGAGCAGGTATATGTTTATGCACTTGGATTTTTGGTATTGTCTCATTTATTTATATTAGTAGTCTGACTTGGCACAAGGTGACTAGCTTGGTGGTCCTGTGTTTCATCTGATTAGGATGACTGTTAAAATGGTCATGTTGCCTTGATTGCAAGGCTCTTATGCATGCACACTAGTTCCTTCCCCATTATGGTATAGACTTGGTCACCTTTGTCTTATTGTTAGCCTTGGCATCGCTTGTCACTCTCTCCACCCATCTGACTCTTACATATTTTCAATCCTTACCCTGACTTGGGCTGAGATGTATGATCTTGAAAACCTCCCCCTTTGATCTCTGTCTATTGGAGTCCATGTTGTTTGTGTCTCGTCTCTGGAGTGTGTGGGAGCATAGCTTCAACCATGGATCCACTTCTTGTCAGATTGCCCTTAATGTTGTAGTGGCAGGTAGAGTTATGTTTTTCACTTGATCTCATCCCATTAGTCCTCAAAGCAAGTACTCCTGCCATCATTACATTGCATATGCATATCATGTCTTATCCAAAGAAAGTGTGAAATGCAAGCCCAAAAGAGCTAAGAAATTAAAGTGAAGAAGGCCAATAAAAGAAGATGAAGAACAAATGCCAAATCTAAATAACTGCTAGCCAAGTGAAAGAAGTGTAATGATTATTCCTCACAGAGCCTGAGGGCATGGATGTGAGATGGAGTAAGGGATAGTTAATTCTAAGTGTCCCTTATAATCTCACAACATTACACTCACCTATGTACTCATCATAGGGATTCTAGAAAAGATCATCACAGAGCTTGAGGCAAGCTTGGATGCGAGGTGGAGATTACTTGTTAGAGTCTAGTGGTGGTTTCCTAAGCACTCTATTTCATTTGTGAACAATTCCAACCCTTATTGTTCTCCAGCATGCGTATGTCACTGTGGTCCCTATATCCCTTGTTTATCCAAAGGGTCACACTATCAAAGTCTACAACTCATTCCCTGTTACCTTAAACCTTGTTTGGATCACGTCACCCATCATTAGCAGGATGACCAAGTTTATCAGTGTGCATACGTTCGAGGCTGCTTGAAAAGGTAACGCCACTGCTCTAATTTATGTTTGATTTCTTCTATATTTTATGATGGATCACCAAAACATGTTACTCATTGTTTTAGTTAGTCTACTAACATGAATAAGGGAGCATTCTTTCATCCTTTAGTGATTACAGGTCTTCACAACTTCAGTTCTGCCATTATTTGACCAATTTGACTTGGTCAACCTAGTTTGACCAGGCCAAATACAGGGTCCCGAGAAATTTGGATCCAAACATGCAATTTTTGTTTTTTAGTAGCCATTGGAGTATTGCACATGATTCCATGCTTCAGTTAGCCATGATATGTCCTGGTTAGTGAGATTTTTATTTATTATCATTTATCAGGGCCTTGTTTTGATTGTTTGGGCATGGTTTGGGATACACAGTGGATATATGATGGATTTTGGTGGTTCTTGTGGTCACCAATAGTGGATTTGGGGTCTCTAATCTCATTGGCATAATTGGTTCAGGCATCCAGGAAAGGGATATGGCCATTTTCATAAGATTACAACTTTAGCCATATACACCCACTTTAGCCATAAAATATTAAGATAACCATTAACTTAACAAACATAATCATAGTGGCTAGTGTTGGTTCAGCTTGTGACTTGGGGGGATTTGANCTTTAGCCATATACACCCACTTTAGCCATAAAATATTAAGATAACCATTAACTTAACAAACATAATCATAGTGGCTAGTGTTGGTTCAGCTTGTGACTTGGGGTGATTTGATGACATTTTACTATGCTTTGAGCTTATATTATACGATTGTCACGAGGATTGGGGCCCACACTTCATTGTTGCTCCTAGAGAGGATGTTCTTGGCCCATGGGGGCACACTTATGGGCAACATATGCTATGTATCACTTACACATTGTATTCATGTTGTAAAGGGGGCGCCTTAGGGAGACTTTAGCCCCTATGCAACCCCCTCACCATATCACTTCATTATCATTTGTACCTTGTACTCTCTAGGGAGGGCGCATTTGAGATAGAGACCCCTCTTTTTGCTCATGATGTATCTATCCGAGACATTATTCATCGTTGATCTATTTTGATGAGACTTGATCCCAACCCTCCATCATTTTGGCTAGGGATTGTGTATGCCATCTCTCTATTTAAGAGAAATTGAGCTCATTGCAATGGAATTTTGGCTTCAGATTGAATAGAAGAGAAAAACCAGTTTGCTTCACTTGTGTCTTTCATTTGTGGATGTTTGGATTTGAATATTGATTTGTATCTGGTCTCTACTATAGTACTTCATTTTCCACACTTTGTAGCTATTGTATTAATTATTTTTGCAGGAAAAATAAGTGGTATTTCAAGGTAGTGATTTGGATAAATTCACCCTCCTCCCTTGAAATCGATTTGGGCAAAGAGGGATTTTTTCATGTGTTATTTTGCTAACGTTTTCATAAGCTTAATCTTTAATTTGTTTTGCATGTATTGTGTTCTCTTGCAACATCATTTTCCTTGAGTTAACACTCATATTCTTGCCTGGTAGGGGCACACTTGTGGACTTTGAAGAAAGAAAATCACTTTTGGAAGTGGAGCGCTACTCTGTGGAGTGGGATTATCAACAATTCATTCGACAACCCTTGAAAAACTAGGTATGCAAAGAGTTTCTTTCCCATATTCTCTCGTTTCCATTTGTCATTAAATCAACAAAACAACTAAAACCCTCATTTTTCACATCTCAAGATTTAATCATCAAATATTTTTGTAGCTTAAAACCCAAGTTAGTTTTTCCATTGAAACCCTAGGTACTAAGTTTGGATCTATTTCGACTCAATTTACCCATTTTAGGCACTAGCCTACCTAGAGGAAAATCGCCCTCTTTGGGCATTTCACCGTTTGCTTGTTTGATAACTTGGGTATGCTTGCTCTCTATTTTACATTGCTTGCCCATCTTTTTTTGAACTTGCATTTTACATGCTAGAGGTTATTTAGTTGTTATCTCATTATTATTTCACTTACTAGCTAAATCTTCACTTGGCTATGATTTGGCTATCTTATCTGGCACTACATTTATCCTAGATATGATTATTGACATGTCACTATTGGGATATTATTCACGTCGCTGAGTATTAAACGATATTGCTAAGCCTTCTCAGCTTGTTCCTTAAGACATCTCATCCCTTTAGCTATTCACTTGATCCAGGTTTTCAATTCAAGACCGCTTTTATTTATCATCTATCATATGCATGTTTGTTTGTGTGTCTTGACTTGTACAAGTTAGCTAGGGTCTCCCCCTTGGTCCAGCTCAGACTCAACCTAAAGAGAAGAGAGCCTCTTTCGGTGTGACAACTGCTCTTGCAGTGCTTGAGGCACTCTGAGTCATCTGGTTTAGTTCCTTGTCCTCTGCCCATCCTGGATATGATTCTTCACATAGGAAACTACAACTTTGGTGATAACATGCTCAAAAGATCTTGTGCATAGGAAAATGTATCATGTTCAAACACTTACAAGGGAATTGTAGCTGGAAAATAAGGATTCAAAGAGTTACATACTTATGAGGTCTCTTCCATGACAACCCTTCAGTGGCTCTAAGGGAATGGTCTGGACAACATACAATGAATCCATGGAACTTAGGATGTCAAGTTTTTCATTCTTGCAAGAATAACACTAGGGCAATGTTAAGGTCCTACCATAACCCATTTAAATAGATAGGTTGGTATGTATTGAGGCCATCCATATTAAATAAGGCCAATAAAGTAGATACTGTGAAAACAATATTTGTAAGAAGACTAACTAGAAGGTTCTACCTATTAGAATGTTCCTTCACTAAGAAATCTTATTAGAAGGTTCTACCTATTAGAATGTTCCTTCACTAAGAAGCCTTATTGGAAGGCTCTACCTACTAGAAAGGCCCCTCACTAGAAACTATATATAGGAGTAGAAGCAATGTAATAAGATGTCTTGTGAAGTATATTGGATGTCTTCTCTACACTATAGTTCATTATCCTATTATCTTTGTGTTTATTTTTGTATTCTATTTTCACATCTAATGAACACATCATTTGGTATTAAAGCACTTTACCACACTAAAAATTTTAGATTTTTTTAAGGCCATAGATGTGTTTTGACGTCTATAAATAACACAATTATCTATTGATCAACAAGTAAATTTGTGGTCAGGGAAGACTACACATAGGGAATACAAGATGTATCATCTAGTTGAACACTCTTGTAATCCTTGTTGTTACCATTGAGTTATGTAGCTCGAACATGTACTTCTATAAGCTAAGTGTCTACCTACATGATGTTGTCCAAAGGGGGTCTTCTCTAGACATTAACTTTGTTATTATAAAGTTAAAATGACTTTTATATTTAATAATAAAGTGACTTAAGTGACTTAAGTTTTCTCAACATGAGATAAGTCACAACTGTAGATCTCAAATGATTAAGATTTAATCTTAGCCCTTCATCACTTTGGAGATCCAAGTTTAGGATTTTGTGTCATTAATGGATTATAAAAAAAGATCTAAAAGAGGAGATTAGACACACATTGGTCATTATGAGCATTGACAAAGAGAAAGAGAGAAATATCTTGAGAAGCCGATGAGAAGAGAAGAGAGAGATTCTCAGCAAAGAAAGGAAGGGCGATCTTCTTGAAGTTTGCACACAAATCAAGGAGCAGTTTATAGGGTTGTACAACAACCTTTCCATAGGTTGTACAATAGATCGTATTGCTGGTTTGAAGAACAAATTTGCAGGAGATTGTTGAGCAATTTTGCAGCTTTTGGGTGCATTCATTTCAAGCCGTACAACAACATGGATCAAGTTGGCACGGTTTCCTAGGTGTTCTATAGGTTTAATAAATGTTGTAAATGATGTGATATTTCTGTTGTACCTTTCTGTTTCTCTGTGGGCAAGAAAAAGTAAAGAAAAATATGTTTTGTTGGTTTTCCTCATTGGGGTTTCCACTGTGTTCACTGTGTCAAATAGTGTGATTGTTTTCTTTCTTCCGTTGTGCATTTAAAGTTAGGAAACTCAACGTATTTCCTTGTATAAAATTTCAGATTTGGAAACATTAATTTCTATCCATGCAAATCCAAGTTTAAATATTTTATTGGGTTTGGAAATCTGATTTTGGGTTTCAAGGAAAACTCACATGGTATCGGAGCCCAGTCTCTAAGAAAGAAAACTAAGTGTTTGGCACACAGATTTGCAAGATAGTTGCAGGAGGGTTTATCTCACCAAGAGGGTTTGGTCTTGAGTTATCAGTTGAATAGGAAAGATGGCAACTAGTTTGAGGTTTGAGGACCGGTTGGAGGGGCCATCATATTTCAGCCCCTGGAAAGAGAGGATTGCATTGCTACTAGAGAAAAATGAGGTCTAGGATATTGTTAAAGACACCCTGACCATTCCTACTGATGCAACACAATTGGTTTCTTACAACAAAATGAATGTGAAGGGCAAAAGGATAGTCTTGGATGTTGTGAAGGATCACATAATTCCTCATGTGACCAGGAAGGCAAATTCCTATGAAATTTGGGAATCCCTGATAAATCTTTATCAAAGTAAAAACCAAAATAGGAAGATGGTGTTAAGAGATAAGCTTCATAGCATAAAGAATGTCCAAGGCTGATACTGTTCCATCCCACCTCACCAAAATCACTCAGATTTGTGATGAGTTGGTTGTTGTCGGAGAGAAGGTCGAAGATCAAGAATTGGTTAGATCAACCTTGAAAGGCTTTTCTAAACCATGGGATAGTTTTGTTCGTGGGATTGTGGTCAAAGAAGATCTTCCCAATTGGGAAAGATTGTGGGATGATTTCACAAAGGAAGAGTTGAGAATGGAATCCAGCCAAACAGGAAAACAACTAATTAAAGATGAGGAGAATGTTGCTCTTGCAGGAAAAGGGCAAAGACAAGGCCAAGAAGAGCTCCAATGGTGGGGATACCTTGAAAGGTGACAAGAAGAGGGACATGAGCAAATCCAAGTGCTTTGCATGTCACAAGATGGGGCACTATGTTGGACAATGTCCAAACAACAAGAAGAAAGGGCATGAGTCATAGGTTGAAGCTTCCACTGAGGTGGATGAGTTTTCCACCAACTTCGAGGAAGAGTTCTCTTTAGTGCATAGTTTTCTTTGGGTAGAGGCATGCAACATTGTAGTCTGCATATAGAACAAGAGTCCCCACAAGGCATTGGTGAGCAAGACTCCTAAGGGGGCTTTCACAAGAAAGAAGCCAGAGGTTCGACACTTCCATACCTTTAGATTCCTTACATATAGTCATGTCCCTTCGGAGAAGATTCCACTGCAGAGAAATACATATTTGTTGGGTATAATGAATCTTCAAAGGCTTATCAGATCTATATTTCTGCATTGAGGAAAACAATGGTGAGGCGGGATGTGAATTTCGAGGAGGATAGGGCCTTTAGGAAGTCACATGACTCACCACCTCTAGCACAAACAAAGGAGGGTCAAGAGGCTTCGAAGGCCGATAAGAGATCTACATCACAGGATACAGTTCCTCAACCTTCTTCAGATTAGACCGACGAGGAGTAGGAGGCTCCTAAGAGGACTTTCAGTGAGAGCAGGTCGCCATAGACTCTATATGGCACTTATGTGTGACATTGTTGATTCCGATCCTTCCATCTTTGAAGAGGCTTTAGAGTAGCAGGTATGTCAGGATGCCATGGTGGAGGAATATTCTTCCATTATGAAGAATGATGTTTGGGATATAGTGTCGAGACCATAAGGGAAGTCTATGGTTATTCAAAGTGGATCTATAAGATCAAACATGCCACAAATGGCAATGTGGAGAAATACAAAGCGAGTTTTGTGGCAAGAGGGTTCTCATAGATTGAGGGAGTTGATTATGAGGAGACCTTTGCACCAGTTGCTAGATACACTTCTATCAGAACTATCATTTCCATTGCAGCGGAGATGGGGTGGAGCATACATCATATGGATGCAAAGATCACATTTTTGAATGGGGCCATTGAGGAAGAGTTGTACATCGAGCAACCTCAGGGATTGAGGTGCATGGGAGGGAGTCCCATGTTTGCAGGTTGAAGAAAGCACTCTACGGACTCAAGCAAGCTCCCAAAGCTTGGTATTCGAGGATTGATAACTACTTGCAGTAATTGGGCTTTGTGAAGAGTGAGGCAGGCTCCAACCTTTACTACATATTGGTTGGTGAGGATCCTCTCTTTCTCGTCTTATATGTGGATGATTTGTTTCTTACTGGGTCAAAGAAGCTCATCAACTGGTGCAAGTGAGATCTTACTCCAGAGTTCAAGATGAAGGACCCTGGGTTGATGCACTAATTTTTGGTATTGGAGGTGTGGTAAAGGACAAGTCAGATTTTCCTAGGATAAGGAAAGTATGCAGTGGACATCTTGAGGAGATTTGAGATGGAGAGTCGTAGGCCTATGGTTGTGCCTATGACAACCAACTTGAAAAAGCTGAAGTTTATTCAATTTTTGAAAGAGATTACTTGATGAGATAATAGAATGCACTTCAATCTTGGCCATAAAGGGAACACACACCTTCTCCTAAGTCTATATAATACTTTAAAACAAGTGGAACATGAATTAAATATGGGAACTAGACCCTACCAACTTTATATCTCAATGAATACTAGAGAATGTAAATACATGAGGCCAAAGCAAATGCAACCAATAAATATTATATAGATGAAGCCCCCAAAGGTATTAATAAATACTATAAGATCCCAACCAAGGGGCCCTACAAAATTTTGAGTAATAACTAATACGACATGAAACTACAAATAATTTTCCATTTCTTTCGTCATACAAAAATGTTTTTTTTCCATGAACGATGTATAAAGTCCAACATCTTGTTGTGGTAAGATTCTCATATACTGATGTGATGGAAACACACATTAGAAAAATAACATAGCCATAATAACAATTCCAAAGGACTTAACTTACAAGCATGATCTTTAGACTATAGCATGACAAATATTTTAGTAAATCAAAGTAAAATAGTAAATGAATTAAGAAAACAATTATTCATGTTGGCACAATATTATGGGTAATAACTCCGCTCTCATCAATCAAGAAAAAGTGTACAAAGAGATACGGCCATCATGAGTCTTACAACAAACACCAACAACTAATTAAACCCATTTACAATATGAAGATAAGTTATAAATAAATTACTAAGGGAATGCAACATGAATCCCTTTTTCTATTCATATTCTATATTATGTAAGTATACAAAATTAGAATAACTGGAGAGAAAAAATATGATATATTGTGACTCCCGTCATGTTATGCATTACACTAGTGCATCTGAATTAATTTAGGTTGCATGTTTGTGATGCAAATGTAGCACAATGAACAACATGAGCCACTAAACTTGGGGACTACGTCGCTAGATTGCAACGCCAAGATTAAACAAATGATATTTTAGCATGTGTGTGAGATAAAGTACTAACGTACCACTTTGATGCACACCAAAGTTGACCATTAACGTGCATGTTATGTTGATGATTCTACTCAAATATGTACCTCTTATACAAGAATCAAAATGTACACCCATACTTAGACAATTGCTTTGGTTATATATTTAGGAGAACTCTTGTAGTCATGGATATATTTCATCTTTTACTATTTTTGAGAAGGAAAATTTAGGCTTGATCTTCTCTCTTTTTTCCATTATATGTAAGAAACTCTTAATCTTTTGTGTTTTATAATATAAAGGGGATATGGCGTGATGAATTTCATGAAATATTTTTCCAAGGTCCTAAAGAGAACAAATTAAAATAAAATTTCTTAATCATTTTCTAACGCCATACCTACAATTTAATCTTGGCAATTGATTTAAATTTATGTTCCTTATAATTGGGATCAATTTCTTTAATTTGCACACTTTTAGCATTTCTAGCTAGTAGTTGGTCTCAATGTTTTAAACGTGTTTTATATCTCTGAATTTATTTTGTGTTGGTTGTAAAATCTTGAGTTATTGTCTTGGGCTATCATTTGATGATCCCTCTAGCACCACATGTGTCCCATGTAGAAGAAGATGTTTTAGTTTGTACATGCCCTTTCATGTTTCAAATGTTTATATTAGTCACGTCAAACTTGATACTTAATGATATCTCCATAAAACCCCCATGTTTCTATTGTTACCCATTTGTGTGATAAAATCTTAAACTAGTATATGACATTTATTTAGTTTATCCAAAGCATGTTTTCCACTTACAATTGGTCGTATAACATGCCAAGCTTAACCCCATGAAAATCTGCATGATGGGTTTGGTTTTAGTACAATGTTATAATTTACATTGTCACCTTTTCAACTCTTGAGTATTGGGTTTTGAGGTGGTTTGGGTTTAATTTTGGCAAACTTTGGGAATATATGGTCATTTATTTAAATATTGTTGTAAAATAAGGACAAATTTGTGCATTTGACATATCAGATTCTGCTTAAAAAGACTTGAAAATTGATAATAGACAATTATTGAGTTCCATTTTTAGAATTATTAATGTTTATAAAATAAAATGGTTAATGTTTATATTTGCAACTATTGTGTATTGGGGCAATCTCAACAAAACTAAAAGACATAAAAACATAAATATTTTTACCCAGCCTTAATTTTTTTCTTTTCAATGCCATTGAGTTGTCCATATCCCAAAAAATGTAGTAGACACTTTTTCAAGGGATATCTTGCTAGATAGGTATACTATCTTACAAATAGAAACAACAAAACTATTCTACAAAGCATGAAATAAGAGAATAAATTAGAGAATTTTCCCTTGAAGAGTGTCAACTTCTAGGCTCACTTGAGTCTTCAATATACATACTCATGTAAAATTAGCAAATCCACGGGATCATCAAGCTGGATTGAACCTCACTGTGAAAAAATAACGAATGAGGAAGAATTTCAGTGCTAGAATTGTCAAACAATCATGGTGAAATTATTCAAATAAGAGGCAAAAATTTGACAACATAAAAATAACTTAATAATTATTAACCTGTATGAAATACATTGGTGATACAATAGAGATAATTCGAAGCCTCTAGGAGTGATTCAAATCTCATGACTTGGACTGACTCTAAACATCACTAACTGTGGAAAAATCACCACTAGAGGTTCACTAGTATAACTCTGGACAACTGAAACACCTCACAATCAGTTCATTGACCAATGTTGGTGAGCAAAGGCGCCTAATCTCTTTAAATCATGCAAAAGTGGTGCTAGGCTAACTAAAGGTGAACTGAATGTGACTCATCGGAGCATAACTCAACACAGACTAGGGTGAACTAATGGTGGAACTCCCATGACTCAGTGTGGGATCCTAAAATCTAGGGTTTTGTCTCTGGAGCTCCTAAACTCATGTAAACTAACACATCAAGTGGTAGGTGGGCCCTAGGTAGCTTTTCCATGGCACTAATAAAGTGGGAACATATTCCTAAGCTAGGAAATTGACATTTAGACTATGGTGGACAAGGGAGGATTACAATAATCCTAACACCCCTCTTTATTCCGAACTTGGACAACCTAGGCCCTGGCAACTGAGACCAAAGGTCACTCATACAATCTAATGCAAAAAAATAATTGCTCAATAAACCGAGTAAATGGGGAAAACCTCATGGAAAACTCCCCCCCTCAAAATGAATAGTGAACCGGAAACTAAAAATTGAATCAAACCTTCACGCTAAGAAGAGATTTGAGAGAAACAAATCTCTTTTCAGTGAAAGATTATGTGAATATGTATTCAACCTTCTCCTCTATAGGGAAGTAATTTAGAATGAGTCTTACTATGCATTAGTTCCCGGATGTAGTGCATATGGACTTCTATGTGTTTGGTCTGCTGTTTCTATACTTAATCATTGGAAATTTTAAGTGCGCTTTGATTATCACAAAAAATAACCGTTGAAGGAAAAGTGCGAATGCCAAACTCTGTCAGAATCCCATGTATCCAAACTTCCTAAATATTTGCATTTACAGCCCCTCGATACTCTACTTCAACTGAAGAGAGAGCAACAACTGCTCGCTTCTTGCTTGACCAACAGATTGGTCCAGATCCCAACATGAACACAAATCCTGAAGTATATATTCTCTCAGTATTGGCTCCACCCAGTCTCAATCAATAAAACCAATCAAATCTAGGTCAGCTCCAACAGAATAGTGGATTTCAAGCTCTCTAGTACCCTGCACATAATGCAAGATGCGCTTTGTTGCCTTTGAATGCATCTCATGTAGCTCCTGCATGAACCTAGCAACAACACTCAGAGCATATGACAAGTTTGGTCTCAAATGAGTAAGGTAGAATAAGCTACCAATCAGTTGTATGTAGAGAGTACTATCAACCAAGGGTGTATAACCACCTTCTTCAAATCTGATGCCAGATATGAAGGGGAAGGATGTTGCTTTGCAATCAGTCATATTGAATCTCTTGAGCAAATCACCTACATATCTGGACCGAGTAATCATGATCCCCAAAGCTTTTTTATTCACTCCAAGGCCAATAAACTACCTTAGCATCCCTAGATCCGTCATGGAGAATGCCTTGCTTAAAGTTGAATTGATATCCCTCAATCCAACAACTGAACCATCGGTAATGTGTAAGTCATTCACATATAAGACAATCAATAGTAAGCAACCTCCCTTTTGTTGCATGTAGACATTGCAATCAAACTTGCACCTTTCGAATTTCTGTGACACTGAGAAGACATCCATCTTGGCATACCATGCTCTTGGGGCTCGCTTGACTCCATACAAATATTTCCTTAGTTTGCAAATCGAGGAATCTTCAGTGTACCCCTCATGTTGTCTCATGTAGATCTCTTCTTCCAGGTCACCATGGAGGAAGGCACTCTTCACATCCATGTGATGTACCTCCCATTTCTTCGAAGTTGCAATGGCTAAAGCCAGCCTTATGGAATTCGTTCTTGCAACAGGGGTGAATGTTTCATTGTAGTCCAACCCATGAACTTGTGAGTACCCCTTTGCAACTAACTGAGCCTTGTACTTGGTAGTAGATCCATATGTTGCTAGTTTGGTTTTGTAGATCCATTTGCATTAGACAAGCTTTCTCCCTTAAGGTAAGGAGACAAAATCCAATGTCTTATTGTTCTATAGCAAATCATATTCATCATCCATGGGTTCCTGCCACCTTGGATCACGTCAAGCCTCTTCGTAGGACTGTGGATAAGACCCCAGCATCATGTAGCATCTCTCTGGGAGAAGTGGACCTATATGAAAAGCACAAGGTTCCCATCTAAAAATTGAGATCCAGTTCTCCTTCTGTCAGATGGATCCCCACCATTGTTCCCAACAACTTTAATGAGTTTTTTTATCCCATTTAGGCCTTGGATTGGGAGAAGGAGATGGACCTGGATCTGCGTTTGGATCTGCTTAATCTTCATTCTCAAAATCAAGATATGGTTCCTCCTGATCCTCATCTCTAGACTATGAATCTGAAACATCAGTAGAAACATCATCACATGCAATTGGAATAGATTGAGCATTTATACCTTCCTCATCGGTTGGTTGTAGATCATGCAACAGATCTTCATTGAATTGAACGCTCCTCTCTATGAAGCATCTTCTGGTTGCAATCTCCATCAACTTGTATGCTTTTGCATCATCTGCATATCTAGGCAGAATGCATTCACTACTTTGAGGTTGGAAGTCTTTCCTCTTGTCAGATGGAATTTTGGCCCATGTTTTGGAGCCAAAAACCCTCAAATGTGACACATTAGGCTTATGTCCCATCAGTGCTTTGAATGGAGTGACGTCAACCACTGACTTGTGAGGTACTATGTACTGTATGGATAAAGCATAGTTCACTGGTTCAGCGCATAGATATGGTGGAATATCTCATGCTTCAAGAAGGCAGGTAGCCATTTATTTCAATGATCGGTTCTTCCTCTCAGCTACACGATTTTGTTGTGGTGTGTATGGGACTGAATGTTGCATCTGAATACCTTCTGAAGAACGCAACTGCTGAAACTCTTTTTTGATGTACTCTCCTCCATTTTCCGATATGAGTGCTTTGATCTTCTTCCCAATAGTGTTCTCAACTAAGGCTTTGAAAACTTTGAAGGTTTCAAACACCTCATACTTCTACTTAAGAAAGTTGATCCAACAATACCTTGAGTAGTCATCAATCAAGGTTAGGAAGTATCTGGATCCATTCATGGATGTTGTAGGCATTGGTCCGGAGACATCACTATGTACCAAATCAGGTGTAGAGGCAGCTCTTCTTGCCTTCCCAACTTCATACCTTCGCTCTTGGTGCTTACCTACCAAGCAGGAATTGCAAACACCTTGAGAGGACTTGATGAGAGGCAATCCTTCAACCATGTCTTCATTGCGTAGCTGCTGGAGGTATTTGAAATTCAAATGGTTGAATCTATCATGCCATATTCTGCTTGTTTCATTAGCATGATTCAATAGGGAAGTTTTGTGCGAGTATGGAAAAATGTGAGAACTCATATGCCTTCTAGGCATGGTTTGTAGCTCCTTTCAGTATTAGCTTCCTAGTAGAGATCTATGAGATCCCAACTGAGTCAGGTTCAAATATGAATCTCTTTGGTGAACCTATATGGGTCATCTAATATACATACAACATGTTCGCTGCTAAGGAGGGCACATAGAGGACTCTATTGAACACTCCATGCTCAAATTGAAATAAACCCTTCCCAACATGGGATTTGAGAGTCATCTCCCATGTGTATGCTAGGACCACCAGTGAGATCTAAAGAATAAAATGATTCTTTGGAAGCAACCATGTGGTTGGAGGCTCCTGAATCAATGAGGAAGGATTGTGATTGTGAGAATCTAGCCTTCAGTGCATGGTATCTCTCATGATCTTCAGTCGTGCTTTTAGAATCAGTCTTCCTTATGCCTTTAGGGAGGGCAATATTATTTTCTTCAAGAAGTCTTGACATCTAATCTATTGTTTTCTTCATACATACATTATTTAGATGGTTTCCGCTCTTGCAATATGAACACTTGGTCTTTTCAAACCTCTTTTGCTTAGCCTTCTTAGAAACAAAGGCTCCATTTGAAGGATTTTCTTTCTCCCTTTAGCTTGCGCAGTCTTGCTCTACCTAACCAAAAGAGATTGATTCTTGGAGGCTTTGAGGGATCCCATTTTGATCAACTTATCTTGTTCTTGAATGAGGGAGTCATTGAATACATCAGGTGAGGGTGTTCGCCAATTTGGGGTTTTCAGTCTCCTGGAGTGGGAGGTGGACACAAATACTGAAAATTCTAGGCCAAGCTTGCTCAGAAGGGATAGCACCATTGCTCATCCTTCTTGTCAATTCCACACTGCTTGCACTGCATGACCAAAGATTTGAACTTGGAGAAGAACTGTTGGTTGGTTTCGACATTGCTAGGTTGAATAGCAATCAGTTCCTTCTCCAAAATGTGGCCTCTCAGCTCATCCTGCTTACCAAACAATTATTCAAGCTTCTTCCATACTTCCCTCGGTGTTTTTAATCCATCAAGGCAGAAGAGTAACTCCTTGGAGATATGAACGCACATGAAACTAAAGGTGTCATCCAATTTGTTTAAGCATTTTGATTTCTCTAAAGGTTTCTAGGGTTTGACCTCCTTTCCCATTGTGACCCTATATAGACCTTTGTTGCGCAACACAATATGCATATCTCCCATCTAATGCAGGTAATTGAAGGGTGTGAGGATCCTCAATGTCGAGGTTGTTGAATTCTCCATTTTGCAGCTCCAAGAGTAGCACAATTCTTCTAAATTATTCAAATAACATGCATAAAACTTTTAATTCGAAGGGAAACCAATTCAATCACTCTCTACTTCGACATGTGCACATTATCTGGGTGCTTCACACCTGACTAGGCTTCTCCGGATAAATATAGAGGGAGCAAGGAAAAGATACCGAGATTTATGTGGAAGCTAGATGCTTTTGGTGCATCAATGGAAGTTTCTGAGGATTGAAAATGGCTTGATCTTGCTCTAATACCATGTAAAATTAGCAAAGCAACAGGATCATCAATATGGATTGAAGCTCACTATGAAAGAAGAATGAATGAAGAAGAATTTCAATGCTAGAATTGTCAAACAATCACAGTGAAATTATTCAGACAAGAGGCAAAAATTTGACAGCATAACAATAACTGAATAATTATTAACCTGTATGAAATACATTGGTGATACAATAGAGAGAATTAAAATCCTCTAGGAATGATTCAAATCTCATAACTTGGACTGACTCCAAACATCACTAATTGTGGAAAAATCACCATTGGAGGCTCACTAATGTAACTCTAGACAACTGAAACACCTCAAAATCAGTTAACTAACCAAGGTAGGTGAGCAAAGGCGCATAATCTCCTTAAATCATGCAAACGTGGCGCTAGGCTAACTGAAGATGAATTGAATGGGCCCATCAGAGCATAACTTAACACAGACTAGGGTGAACTGATGGTGTGACTCCCATGACTCGGTGTGTGCTCCTAAAATATAGGGATTGGTCTTTGGAGCTCCTAAACTCATGCATACTAGCGCATCAAGTGGTAGGTGGGCCCCAGATAGCTTCTTCGTGGCACTAATTATTGATGTATTTGTAACTTCGGAATGTATTCACTTGTATATTTTATGTATTGTACCCCGATGTTTATTCCGGGAAGTATCTGTAATGTAATTGAGTCATGTCATGCCCCGATATTCCTATCGGGAGATTCAATAATGTAAACAAGTCATGTAAAGTCACAGTGGGTAACCCTCCTTATTGATCAAGGGGTAAAGTCCCCGCAGTTGTGGGGCCCTAGGGTTATTAGACTCTCCTAGAGAAGTATGCCCTAGTGAGTTACTGTCAAGTCGAGAATTAATATAAATAGAGCGTGAGCCTCTCTATTTATCACACATTCACTCACACTCAGTTGTAGCGCATAAATGAGAGAGAAAAGAAGCTGGGACAAGAGAGAGAGAGACTACTGTTGTCGAGACATCATCTTACTATTTTTGAGTTTTACTTTTGGTGTTGATTCTATCTCTGAGGAAGTTGCGGGGTTTTCTCCTTTCTGGTTTCCCCGAGAAAAATCTTTGTGTCTATTGTCTCTTATGTTTTATTGTTGTGCTTGTTATTCTCTCAGTTAAAGATCCTAAGATAATGCTAGCTTAAATGTTAAAAATCTAACACTAATGAAGTGGCAACATATTCCTAAGCTAGGAAATTGACATTTAGACTATGGTGGACAAGGGAGGATTATAATAATCCTAAGAACTAATATCACATTTCAACATCAATTTGTTCTAGAGAGAGGACTGCATTTGTATGACTCACCAGTTGTAGTTTACGATAGTACAAGGTGTTAAAATCCTCATCATTGGCCACTAAAAATCCATAGATAGAAGAGCCTTTGATAAACGTAGAATTTGAAGGGGGAGGAGACAAAACCACCTCTTAAGGGAGGTAAAGGTAAGATGATATTCTACCAACCTAAGATTATAAAGAGTCGAATTGAGATACTAGCTCTAGGTACTTTTGGCAAAAACAAAAACACAAGGGTAGTGACCTCTTTCTCTAGTTATCTTAACTCTAGTAATTGCATTGCAATTTCTAGCATGCATAGTGATTCCTCATCCTATTCTTATATTTGAGTTTCATGCCATTGTATTTTTGCTAGCGGATCCACTAAATGAAATAATTCATCACACGATTATGAGCTTTGATAACCTGATGCTCATAGTTCTTAGTTCCCCACTGAATCTCCTCAAGATAACACAAAACATAACATTTATTTCTATAATGGCAATGGAAAATTTCTACTACAAAGATATAGAATTTGCAGGTTGCTTCACCTCTAACCAAAGTTATTTGGATTATCACCTTGGATTTGAGTGAAGGCCCACTATATTCCTCCCAAACTAGAGCATCCAAGTTGACTTCCAATGATCCAAAACTACAAGGGTTGAGAGAAGAGATGGCATCGATGGAATCAATCTTGACCAAAAGAAATGTAACAAGAAACCGACACAAAGACTTCAACTCACCCATCATACTACACATAAACTCACATGCTTGTGAGACATGAATAAGGTTCTTAGAGAATTGGTGGAGATTTAACTCCCCATTCCTTCACATTTGCATGACAACATACCTATCATTGTATTTCATAAACATCATAATGGGTGGCTAATTCATGGGAGTGGCATTAAATATGTAGCCTCCCCATTTAACTTAAGTAATCCTTTTTTTCATCCTTGCTCCTAGGTTGGCTTAAGCATTGACCTCCGTATTTCACCCTCACAAAAATTGGACAATATCAAGTTTTGCAAAGTGTTTAACCATTGCATTAATCCTCTAAGTTAGATGAGAGAGATTGAATTTTTGGGGAGAGGTTTGATGAAAACATGATCTTGTGACTATTGAAGAATCAACAACCACTATCACTTAACGAAATCCTTTCTCCTTTAGCATGACTAGGCCTTGGTAAACTTTTCTTTCAGCTTGTTGTTGGTTTCATTTCCTATTCCTCATGCATATTCTATTTCCTTTTGTCTGCTAAAGTCATAGATTACTTCTCTACACATGTTTCCCCTGGTTGTGGAATTATTGTTGATAACAAATGATTATTGTGAATGTTAATGGTGAAGCACAACACTCATTACTTGCATCGTGATACTATGTTCCTTCCACTTATTGTGTCATGGGTTCTTACCACAAGCCATAGTATGATGGTTTAATGCTATGGGTACTATTAGTTCATTGATTTTATATGACAATGAAATATATGCATGCTATTATATGATTGTTGTAAATATTTTATGTTTATAGTTCATTCCACCAATGATATTTTTTTACATTAATTGTGTTCTATTTATGTATAAAATGAGTTAAAGTTAAAGTCTAAGCATCTCATTTGTTGTAGTTTTAGACCCATTTTCATGACAAACTAGTTAAGAGTTACACCTAGTTGTTGCAACCTTTCTAATCAAGGGGCCACTAAGAAAATAACATAGCTCTATGCAGGGACCACTTCAACACAAGGAAACACATGCATTGAAACTTATGCCTCCCATTCTAGTGTATTTTTTACCGGTATCCAAGATTTGTCTCATTAAAGGTTCCTAATAGTGAGATTTAATGGTCAAAAATAAATGTTCTTTTGTTTTACGGACCCTTTTCTCCATCAACTTTGTCTCCTTGTAAAATTATTAGTAGTATTCTTTACCATGAAACTTAATTGTGCCCATATTTATGCACGAAATATATTTTTAGATGAGGCCAATTGCATGGTAAAACATTGTCTTGATGTATCAATGGTTTCTTAGATCAATAAGTCGTTTTTATAAAATTCACGCTAGGAAGATGACTCTTTGAAAATTATGAATTGTGATTCATACACAATTTTATTATTATTTTCATAAAAAAAAATTGTGTTCATTAAGGGTTCTTGCAAGTATGTTTCAATAAGAAAAAAAATATATGCATCTACTTGATGAGTCGTTCACTTGGTCAACTTTGTCTTAAAGGAGAAATACTAATGTTGACCTTTCCCCCTTTTTTTATGGCCCCGTGTGCATGCACTCGTTTAATAAGAGGCCAATTGAATGTTAAAACACTAGCCTTATGTTTGATTACATCCGATCATAGTTCATGTTTGCAAAGCTCACCTCATGCACATGGTTCTTTGCAGAATCCACTTAGACATCATGAAACACATGCATTGAAACTTATATAGCTCCTAATCCTATCATACAATTTTCCTATTATGTGCTCAATATCATTTAGGATTTGTGTCCTTGAAGTGCTCCAACAAGAAAGCTTCACTAGGAAAAAAATGGATTGTGCATCCATTTGAAAAGTTGTCTATTTTATTGGATCTGCATCGACAAAATAATGCTAACAATGGTCTTTCCTCTAATATATGCATGCATGAGACATTCATTTTTACAAGATGTTAATTTCACGGTAAATCACTAACCTTATGTTCCCATAATCTATGATCAGTAGGTCATTTTTTTCATAAGAATTTCCTTGTAAATATTTCTCTATGTAGTCCACATAGACACCATAAAACACACCATGAAATCCAAGCTGTTAATCCATGCACATGACCTTAAAATATTTCACAAGCCCTATAGAAGGAATATTTTCCCTATGAGATTATATAAGCATGAATTTAAGGAATGAGACTAATGGGTGTGAGTCTTATGGCACAAGCCATGGTTCAACGCCCAAAACAAGTATTTGGCCTTGTAGAAGGACTATGTTTCCTATAATAGGAACATCGTCCCAATTTCAAGGATCGGGCACAATGAGGGTTGATCTCATGCCCAAGTCATAGCTTAGGGCTAAATTTGATTCCATGAGAAGTGATCATTAAGCTCATAGGCCATGCATGGGGTTGTGGACCATGACACTCCCTATAAAGGAATATTAAACCAATGAGGGGAATATGGAGCCAACTTCAAGGATTAGGCACAATAAGGTGGGTTTTATGGCCCAAGCCATGGTTTGGGCTTGAAAGTACGACACTTGAAACCCCATCCATGATTTTTGAGCTCGTATTCCATGCATAAAACCTTTGACCATGACATAATTCCTATGGAAGGAATATTTACCCTATAAGGATAATATTATCCCAATTTTAAGGATTAATCACAACAAAGGTGATTCTCGTGGCTCAAGCCATGGTTAGAGATAAATGTAAGGGATTTGTTTTCTAAATATGTTTTTAAGGCTCATACGCCATACAGAAGGCCTTAGACCATGATTAGGCATAAGGGGATTGGTTTCACAATGGTTTTACTTGATAAACCTATGGCCATCTCTGCTAAGTTCAACTTCAAAATCCTTGTCTTTCATTTGATCCCGCAACTCTTTGTCCTTGTTTTTTAGCTTCACAAGCAACACTTTCATTATCATGGTCTTCTGCTCATATTCATTCAAGGAGTCCAAGATTTTCTTTTTGAACTTCGTGAAGTCACTATGGTTTAAATTTACTGTGTTCAGAAACCAATTGGCTCTGAGATCAATATTTAGCAACATGAGATGTATCTCATGTGTAGCCTTTGATAGCCCTTCATCATCATCTGCAAGAACCTTCTCAATTTCATCACACAAGCTATCCTTACAATCACAAGAGTTCATACCTTTACTGGATTCCTCTTCTTGCTGCTCTTCTTCTTGATTGGTTTCTTCTGGGGGCTTGTCTTTTGATTCCTGGTTTGTCTTTTTGGGTTATGGTCTTTCCTTCTGATACTCGCTTTCCAACTTGAACCATAATTCTTTGGCTGAAGTGTACTCCCATACACTTTCTTTCATTGAAATGGGAAGTCCATCCATGAGGAACTTCAAGGCTGTAGCATTGTCCTTCTTTGCTTCCTTCTGTGCAGTTGATTTTACCTTCTTGTTTGATGGAGCGGGTGGATTGATCACAATCTCCCAAACACCAAACTTCTTCAAGTATGCCTTCATCTTGCTCCTCCAACTGAAATAATATGCCATATCAAGTACTAGCATGTCATTTCTTTATGACTCTTCCTTCCATTGTGTCTCCACGGATCTCCTTCAAGCTTGATAGGCTTGTGACGAAGGCCTGCTTTGATACCAATTGTTGGATATAATGGCCACACTAAGAGGGGGATGAATCAGTGTGAGAGAAATTATAAACGTTTACCTTCTTTTAATCAATCAGAGCATATCAATCATTATACCATCAATTGCATAATCAAATACATCATGAGTCATAAGCACAACATCACATCAAAAGAGACAAGAATATATGGAATTTTGATCTTTATTTATTGTACATGGAAGACAACAATCTTCTCGATTACAATCAACACGCTCTCTTAATAGGACCTAGCCTAGTTTTCTTAACTCCAACTAAGAAGGGTTTGAGGTGTCCAATCCTCAAGTACAAGATTCTTCTTGCAAGCAATCATATGGATCTGTTGCACAACCAACCTCTACTCTGCACATCAATATCTACTGGTCAATCTGCTCATCACTATTGTTCATCATTGTTGCTCATCTGTGCTTCTCATCGTTGTTGCTCATCTCTGCTGCTCATCTCTGCTAATCATCATTGTTTCTCATCATTGCTGCTCATCTCTACTGCTGATCATTTGCCGAGTCATCACTATATACTGACAAGTCATTTCGCTACCATACATTGCTCATGTACATCATTGTACAGCTCATCATACATAATTATTGGACAGGTAATTTTGCTCTGCTTTCACTGCACATAAGGCATGCATCGTCATGCATCATTGTCATAGGGTATGCATCATCATCATCAAATATGCATCATCATCATCTTGGTGTGCACCGTGTATGCATCATCAGCATCAAGCATACATCATAGTGCATAGGAGAGCATCATCACACTATGATATGCATGTACACCATATTGTATAGGAGTGCATCACTATCATAGAGTGTACATCATTATCACATGCATTATCATCATAAAGTGTATCATAGCATAGCATAAATGTATGCAACATCGTCATCATAGCCTCCATAATGACTTCAAATATATATACCAATATACAGGCTCACATACTAAGATCAAAGATGAACTCTATCCACAAGAGACATGTGCCATCACAAGAGAAACCCAGAAGAATGAACCATACCTTTCTGAACATCACAAGATGAAGAAACAATAGACAAACCAAAAGAAACTCTAGATCATGTCGTCACATAGCCCTTGTAACAAGATTTTGAACGAGCTAAGAATTTTTTAATTCTGATTTCGTATGAGAAATTTATGCCAATTTTAGTGAAGATGCCCAAAAATTTCTCTGTAAAAACGAACTGCTCCTTTGCCGCTGCGAAAAAACCTCAGACCAATCTCCACGAATTCACTTCTCGACATCCATCATTGAGTGTTTTTGGATGTGTTTATATACACATTAAAGTGGACATGTTTCATGCTGGCCGAACTCAATGGTCAACCTTATGTATTTTTATTATTTGTCTTTTAACATCCTTCAAAGTCAACCACCTCATTTAAAATCCATGGGAGTGTGTCCTCCACATCTTCATAGGGTTGCATCAAGCCACTAGGGCTTTTAATGGCATGCATGTGCAAGGTGCCATCATGGGCTTCAAGCTTGTCACTAAATGGACCATCATCAAGCCAATATGTGTGTGGGTGACTTAACCACATCAAGTGCAAGCAATGGGAATCAAGGTCTTCACAAGGTTCCATGGCATCATTAAGTCACCAAAGACCACATCATCATGCCATCCAACCATGTCAAGTGCAAGTAGTGGGATCCATGAACTTTGCAAGGGTATCAAGGTCTTCATTAGGGGTTCCATGGGCTTCTTCATCATACCAGGGATTCCATAGCATTTTAAGGACCATACAAGGTCATCATCATCATATAAGAGCTCCATGACCACATTAAGGGTTGCAAGATCACTACACCATCAAGTGTGGGTCCAAGGACTCCTTCAAGTATTCTCATGAAGAAAGAGGCTTCCTTGACATGCCAAGAGGATTCATGGGCTTCTTCAACCACCTCAACCATACCAGGAGACTTCCAAGAGTCAAGATTCATCATGATATCATATGTGGGGTTGCTAGGCCTTCTCCTGAGGTACCATGACACCATCAGAGAATGAATGACCACAAAATGGGTCATTAATGCTTCTTCAACCCATATACAGATTATCCATCATCCACAAGAGCTTCAACACCATCTCTAGGTTCTTCAACATCTTCAACAAGGTGGTGGCTTCAAGATCCATCCTTGTGGATACAGGGACCTTGTCAACTAGGTACAAGGTGCTTCAAGGCACAAACCCACTCTGTAAGGGATCCAAGGCTTAAGCCCACATTGTAAGGGGTCTAAGGCACTGCAAGTGGAACTTGGTGGCATCAATGACAACATGTGGGGCCACTGCAAGTCCATGTTGGCATCAATGACAACCTATGATGCCACTACAAGTCCATGTTGGCATCAATGACAATTTCATCAATAGTTTATTCATAAAAAACAAAGCATACCCATAATTATTTTCCGTTCTCCCTAAAGTCATTTTTATGACCCCTCCCAATATGCATTTCTTATTAACTCCTTTGCTCACTAGATATCCTAGGTAATGACTGTTTCCATGACATTTTTCATGCCCCTTTTAATTTTTACTCTAATGATGTTGATCGTAATATAATATCCACTTGTTTCCTATTAACCCTCGTCATTATTTCTCTTTCCTCCACCTTAAAAAAAAACCCACATTTTTCTTGATCAAGTCATGCTCCACTTGGGTTAGGATTTCCTTTTCCTTTGAAAATACCTTTTCTTTCCATGGAAATGTCCTTAGGGAAACCTCTAGTCACTTCTTCATATTTTGTGTAATATCTCAAAGGTAAGTCCCATACGCTAGTGATTTTGGTTATTTTCTTTTATGGTGGCACTAGGTGCCTGGACCATGAACCATGGATATTAAGATGTTTATTGTTGAAATTACATTGTTGTTGTTGTTGTTGTTGTTATTACTAAAATAATGGCACAACATGGTCAACAACGTAGTTGGGGGGTCTTTGTATTTCACATGTGAAGGGGTTAGGGTTAGGAGTTGTTGCTCCCCCTAACAATACTCTAGTATTCCAAATTTTGATATTATTGGACCCTAGTGGTCCTAATCTGTCTAGGCAACACTTTTGCATGCACATGCACCCATGCACAACTATGCATGATGCACATAACACTCCAGTGAAATGGAGTAGTTGTCAATTAGTTAGAATCAATTTGGTTAATTGGAGTTGTCTTTAATTAACTAGTGTCCAAGGTTAGTAGTCCTCCATTAATGAGATGAATTGAAGTCATCTTCAGTTAATTTGGGCATCTTCGAGTCAATTCGAGTTATCTTGAATGCATGGGAGTGATATAGGTAGAATTGGAGTCAATCCTTGTGAATTTGAGTTACCTCCATGCATGGGGAGTAATTCATAGGTGATTAAGAGTTTGTAAAGGTAGATTGGAGCCAAATTTGAGGAATTCAAATTAGTTAAGGACTGGGAGTGTCTTTGACAGTGTTCTAGATCCAACCTCATTGGTTTTAAGTTACTTAGTTGAGAACTTGAATGAGTCAGTTAGTGATTTTGGAATCGCTAGTTATTGGGAGTCCTTCCTCAGTGATCTAGATTCAATTGGCCTAAGGAGGTTTGAATTGCTCCATAGTTCATTTCATTCATTCATTGTTGAGTCTATTGGTCAATGCAAAAGGTTGCTTCGACAGGATTGCGAATGCCAAAGGGATAGTTCGCATAAGATTTTGCACACTATTGCACCAATTTGTCTTGCAAGTTATGGAGATGTTGTGAGGAGTAGTCAGTGAGTATTGGAGATCCATTCTCCATGGAATTGGAATGCTCTAGTAGGGGTTCGAATTGGTTATTTTTGCACTTGGATGGTTAAGAAGGGAGATCTAATCGTTGTTGGTTCGAATGCTCTAGTAGGGGTTTGAATGGTCAAGAAGTGTTGTGTAGGGTGAAGAGAGTAACTTCACCATAACCTTGTCTAGCAGGATAGGGGGGTAATCTTGTGCAGAAGGTTCCATTGTTACACTTTCCTTGCAAGAGAGGGGGTTATTCCTGAGTAGGTATTATCCTTGATTGGATGCGCTAGGTCTTCTAGGAGAGGGGGTTAATCCTGAGCAAGTAACCTAGTTTTTGTGCTCGTCTTGCAGGAGCGGGGGGTAATCATGAACAAGAGAGTTAATTGTGGTAAGTGGTTCTCTAGGAGAAGGCGATAATCCAGTGAAGGAAAACACATTGTCCATAGATTATCTTTTGGTAGAGGGGGATAATCCTAAGAAAGAAAGTGTATTGATCCTAGTCTTGTCTTTCGGGAGGGGATAATCCTAAGGAAGAGGCGTTAGTGATCACAATTTTCCGTAAAGGAGGAGTGTACTCATGTGTTATGAATATTATTATCCTTAGCGTCGAGTTAGAAGAGACCTTCTCGTGTGAATTCCGAGAAATTGTTAGTGATTGAGCAAAATATGAAGAAACTTGAACTTTAAAACTTTAATCCACAATTAGAGTGCAAATAGATCTCATCAATAATCCAAACACATAAATAAATCAAACCATAAAACACATGATGTACCATGGGAAAACCCTCCACTTATTCGGAGGATAAAAAACACAACAAACAATCTTAAAGTATGATTCATAATTGGTAGAGAATGATTACAACACAATAGCAGATTGCTTGATCAAAGAGCACAAGAGAGGAGAGATAAAATGGAACACTGTGTTGGTATTTCCAAGTGCATAATACTTTAATAACAAGCCAAATTTAGTCATACAAAGGAGGTAGTGAATATTTGCATGCTTCAGTAACTTGTTAACACTAAGAACATTGTTTCATCTTCAACCATGCGCCCCTACATACTTGGTGCCAAGTTTACACTTCATAATTAACTCCCACACTGAAGATATGCACCCTCCATTAATTCACAGAGTTTAAATGCCTCTAATTGAGTTGTTAACTGATCAAGTTGAACTGAACTGAATGGAACTGCATATAACTGAATGTAACTGAACAGAACTAAGTGTAATTGAACATAACTGAACAGAACTATTGCTTCTCCATCAGTGTCATCTTCAACAACTACTATGCACAAATTAAGGAGTTGATTGCTTAATTAATAAAAACTTGTTTGATCACAACTAAGACTCAACTCATGCCTTATTAATTCGAGCTCACTTGGAGGCATACATGGGAAATTCGAATTCTCTCTCTATCTTTGTGCTCATATTAATTATCTCTGCATGGTCCATTTGTGTTTCATTAATTAATCATCTATAGCATATCATACTCATAAGAATTGTTCTAAACCTATGATCATATGTATTGTTGAATTTTCTATAGAAATTGTTTAGATAATATCTTTAAAACAATTAGCCACTAGAAGATCACTAGAAGAACAACATGCACAAAAACATAAGAACACAAGAAAACAGATATTTTCCTCGAGGAAACCACAAGGGAGAAAACCCTTCAAAACTTCCTCGGTATAGAACTCAACCAGTGCAGTGTAAAACTCAGACAACAACTTCCTCCTTATTTCTAATGCGCTACCACTTCTCTCTTGCTAAGAACAGCTTGAGTGAGTGAGTGCAATTGAAGGGAGGTGCCTCCTATTTATATTCTTCTGTTGACTTGACATCTAACTTAGTGAGACCGACTTCACTAGCTGTCAGGGACGACTTGTCCAACTGGACATTACAAAAAACATTTATTATAATGACACTTGGGTACTAATGGACCGACTTACATCCGGAGATTTACATTGCTTCTTTTATTGACTTTGACAAGACCAAACTCATCTCCCTAAGGAGGAATACGATACTACTTGGAATATCTTCCGAAGTTACAATAAATTTACACTCCCTCTTAACTAGGAACGTATTCAACATCAGCTACTACAATTCTACAACTATCTGGTGAGACTCTATGTCATAGGAAGTTTTGGAACATTTGTCTAACATCTTCATCATTGATCTCAGCTGGAACATCTTCTGTATCTTCTTCTTGTAATCTTTGTCTTTTGTACATTCTCGAACATCTTCTATGTGTCTTTGCCATCTTTTGGATCTTCTTCTTCTAATCTTCGTCTTTCGTACATTCTCGAACATCTTCTATTTGTCTTTGCCATCTTCTGGATCTTCTTCTTCTAATCTTCGTCTTTCGTACATTCTCGAAAATATTCTATTTGTCTTTTCCATCTTCTGGATCTTCTTCTTGTAGTCTTTGTCTTTCATACAACTTCGATCATCTTTTATTTGGATTCTACTTGAATCAACGTCTGGACCTTCTTCTGTAACATAAGTACGTGAATACTGAATCTTCTTCTGTCACATCAGTATATGAATACAGAATCTTCTTTGTTTCTATTATCTGCAATATCTGTGTAAGGATATTGACAACATCAACAATCATCATCAACTTGTTAGTGCGAAAGACTCAACCATAACTCATGCTAGAGCATCATCTGCATAGTTAGCATAGAGATGTTGGAACATCGACATCATCATCAGTATATGAATACTGAAGTAATATGTAATTGTAATCATCGGTGTATCATTACTGATACGGACTCAATCAATCATTGATCAAGAAGCAAACATACATCTCAATAATAACGGTGTATTTATTGACAACAGTTTATCATATCAAACAATCATCAAGCATGACATCAATCATCAACATCTTAGTAGTATGTCAATACTGCATCAATCATCAATCTTTTCAGTTATCAACAATAACTAACAATATAGCAATACTGTAACAACCATCAAGCATCTCAGTAGTCATCAACAGTCAATATAGCAATACTGAAACATCTATCAAGCTTTTTAGCAGTCAACACCAATCAACAGTATAGCAATACTGTAACAACCTTCAAGCATCTCATCAGTCATCAACAATCAGTATAACAATACTGAAACATCTATCAAGCTTTTCAACAGTGATCAACAATCAGTATAACAATATTGAAACATCTATCAAGCTTTTCAGCAGTCATCAACAATCAACAGTATAACAATACATCTTTCCCTTCGTCTTCTTCGGAGTAGCATCACGGTGAGTTATCTGGTAGATCCATTTGGGCATTTTGTCTAACTTACTAACTCTTTCGAGCCAAACAAGCCTAATTAGACAGATGGATCTCCCTGGGGACCAAACAAGCTTTGTTTGGCTTACTAACCCTTTCAGGCCAAACGAGCCTAGCTAGACATACTAATCCCCCTAGGATCGATAGGTCTTTAGTCTGGCTTACTAACCCTTTCGGTCCAAACAAGCCTAGCTAGACGTACCCTTGCCTAGACTGGCCTACTCACCATTGTATCCAACATCGGTTGTCACTCCCTCTTTCGAGAGAGGTCCTTTCGGACCAGACCAAGATTGTCTCAAAAGTATTCAAACTTTACACAAGCCAGAGGCTTAGTCAAGACATCGGCTACTTGTTCCTCAGTGGGAACATACTTGAGCTTTGTTGTTCCCTTCTGCACCATATCCCGTATGAAATTATATTTGATCTCAATGTGTTTCGACTTATCATGAAATACAATATTCTATGTCATCTTGATACAACTTTGATTATCACAAAAAATATCACTGGCATCTACCTCTGCATCGAATAATCCTGAAAACATCTTTTGAAGCCATACTACTTCACTATTGGTCGAACATGCTGCAATGTATTTTGCCTCTGCTGTACTAATTGCAATACCTGTCTGCTTTCTACTGAACCAAGAGATCATGCCAGATCCCAAACTAAAACAACATCTTGATGTACTTTTCCTATCTTTGGCACTTCCGCCCCAATTTGGGTCTGCATATCCATGCAATTTGATCTCTCCACTGGATGTATATCTGAGCCCATAATCTAAAATTCTCTTTAGATACCTCATCACATGTTTTGCACCAATTATATGAATGTGTTTAGGATTCACCATGTACTGACTTAAGGTGTTTACTGCAAAACATATATCTGGTCTAGTATTGGTGAGGTACATCAATGAACCAATGATCTGTCTATATAGTGTGGCATCAACATCTTTTGAGGTGGCATCATTCAATAGCTTCAAACTAGTAGTCATCAGAGTGGTCATAGCTTTACAATCTAGTTTTCCAAATCTTTTCAAGATTTCAACAGTATACTTTCCTTGATTTAGAAAAATATCATCTAAATGTTGCCATACTTCAAGACCTAGAAACTAGTGCATCATTCCAAGGTATTTCATTTTGAATTATGCAGCAAGCCTCTTCTTACGTTCGATAATTGACTTGTCTTCTCCCGTAAAAAATAGATCATCTACATATAGTAACAAAATTAAAATTCCATCTTCATCAACCTTGTAGTAAAGGTTGGATTAGTCTTTACTCTTAGTGAAGGCTAAGCTCATTAGGAATACATCGATCCTTCCATACCATGCTTTGGGTGCTTTCTTTAATCAACATACGTGAGTATTCTGATCATTTATCTCGAATCCTTCCGGTTGTTCGTTATAAACTTCTTCTTCAATCACTCTATTTAGGAATGTCGTCTTTACGTCCATTTGATGTAGCTTCCATTTCATGTTGGAGGCCTAAGCAAGAACAATTCTTATAGAGGTGTATCTCACTACTAGGGAAAAACGTGAATAGCACCTATGCCACCATACTAACTGGTAGATTACTTATGGAGGATATAGAATATTCGTTCACTTCCAGCTTAACACCTTATTTTAGGCACAGATCTACATGCTGGAAGGTTACTTGATATCCCACGGGCCCATGTTGCAAATTGTCAATATGCATATCCCCCATGAGCTGATGAAGCTGTCAGTTCAAATCCCTCTTGATAGTGGAACCTCCTCATAGTGATGGTTGTGGGTGGTATACCCAGACCTAGCTAAGCGGTTGCATGGCTAATTGAAGGAAGGGTAGTCTCTTCATAATCAATTCCCTCTTTCTGAGAGAATGCTCGGGATACAAATCTGGCCTTATATTTTTCTATACTTCCATCTGTTGAGTGTTTGGTTTTGAATATCCATTTAGAGGATACCACAGACTTTTCCTTTGGTCTAGGTACTATTTCCCACACATCATTCTTCATAATAGATTGATATTCTTCGACCATTGCATCATCCCACTCCTTTTGTTTTATTGCTTCTTCAAAATAAGTTGGTTCTTTATCGACTAGATCACTCATCAAAGCCATGTAGCTGGGGTATGACTTTGACTTCTTTCTTTCTCGGATGGTTCCTTCGGGAGCACCAAGTCTTTTTGCTTCTTCAATTGCTTCACGAGCCCAGGCAGGTCGTCTCTTTCGAGAAATCAGTTCACTTGGTAAATCTTCAAGTAGCTGAGGTTTAGTCATATCATGTTCTTCAGGTATCGGGTCTTCTTTGGGAGTTTCATGCTCCTCTTCATCTTACTTGTCTTTTCTTGATTTCTTGAAGGCAGAATCTTCATCAAATGTAACATCTCTGCTAAGTTCAATTTGACAGTACCCAGGGATATATATTCGGTAGGATTTTGATTGTTCACTATATCCTACGAACAATCATTTCTTTCCTGAAGGATCTAACTTTGATATTTTCTCCTTAGGAATATGAATGTATACAGGACAACCAAAAATCTTTGGATGACTTACCTCTGGTCTTTCACCGTAAAACATTTCTTCTGGAGTTTTATTCCCAAGAGCACTGTGAGAGATTCAATTCTGAACATATACTGTTGTCCTTGTTGCTTCCGCCCATAGGTACATTGGGAGATATTGATCATGTATCATAGCTTTCACAACTTCCATGATGGATCTATTCTTTCTTTCCGCCACACCATTTTGTTGTGGATTGTAGGGAATGGTGAGCCCTCTTAATTTTGGCATCTTTATAGAAATCATTGAATTCATTTGAAGTAAACTCTCCTATGATTGTCTGATCTTAGAATCTTGATTTTCTTTTCTGAGAGGTTTTCCACTAGGGCTTTAAACTCTTTGAATCTTTCAAACACTTCATCTTTCTTTTTCAAGAAGTATATCCAAGTGTTTCTGGAATAGTCATCAATGAAGGAGGCATAGTAAGAGTACCCACTTAATGAAGTGGTTTGCATTGGCCCACATATATCTGAGTGAATAATATCTAAGATCCCCTTTGCCTTACTATTGTTTTCGGAAAGGGATTCTTAGTATTCTTCCCTTGTGTGCATCCTTTGCACACTCCTTCATGTTTTACCTGAATTTTTGGTAAACCAGTTACCACCTTGCTTACAATTAGAATAGCCTTGTAGTGAACATGAGCACGCCTTTTCTGCCATAGCTCACTTGGATTGATGGTACTGGTTGTTAATGCAGAGTCTATATGTCCCTTTAGTTTGTAGAGGCCTCCTTCTTCAACTCCAATCTCTACTGCATCATCGATAGTTTTTCCTTTGGTCCACATGAGAACTTTTTCCTCTATAAAGGCAACTCTGAAGCCTTTCTTGTCTAAGGCTGAAATGGAGAGAAGATTCTTCTTAATTCCTGGGACATATAGGACATCCTTCATCTTCATAGGCTTTCCAGAATCCAATTTATAAGATGCTTCTCCTAACCCTTTAATTGGATATTGGGAATCATCTCCAAGCATTACTTTGTGTGGAGATTCCTTTTGTTCAAGGCATGGGAGTGACTCCTTGAAACCAATCATGTGCTTGGAGGCACCACTATCAATCAGCCAGGTATCATTTCTTGGTGAGACTGATCCAGTTAGGGCAGACATCAAAACATACTCTTCACTGGAATCTTCATCCTTCTTTGTTTCCTCTTCTTCTTCTCGATCACTGCCTTCAGCAGGATGTGCTTGAAACATTCTCATCTTCTTGAGTCTTTCTACTTTCATGGGATAGTTAATTACAATGTGTCCTAACTTGTGACAGTTGAAGCATTCAAATCTTGAGAAATATCTCTTGGGTCTTTTAAACCCTCGAGTCTTAGGAGGATGGTCATGACTCTTTCTTTTTCCTTTGGTATGGGCAGTTAAGGCTTGATCCTCATTGTCATTTAGATTTTCTTCTCTAGCTGCTATCATCTCTTCTTCTTGGACACATTCTTCCCATAACTTCCGGAATTTGGTTAGTTTCCTTCTTGAACAAATTCCTCGGATGAAAGCTTCCCAACTTCTTAGAAGGCCATTCAAGGTTGTCATTACAACCTCTGCTTCTTCAACCATGTCACTGATGGCTTCTAATTGATCCTTGATTTGAGCTACTCTTGTAAAGTAAGATTGCATAGTCTCTGACTTCTGAGCTCTTACACTTTTAAGTTGATTCCTCAGGGTCGTCTTTGTATTAATGTTCCTTCCTTCAAATAGACTTGATAGGGCATCAAACATTTCTTTTGGAGTCTCCATGGATGATACCTAAGGGATCAAATTATCTTTGATTGAATCAGCTATGATTCTTTTAGCTACGATCATATCCTTCTTGTGCTTTGTTTTAGCTTCAGCTTCTTTTGGTTCTTTCACTTCCTCTTTCACAAATTGATCTAGATCATTCTCTTGGACGATAAGCATGATTATGTACTTCCATGCTTTGAAGTTTTCAGCTCCTTCAAGCTTTTCATCTAGCTTGGCATTCTTTGTCATCTTTAAGAAACTGAGAACCTCAAAAGGAAATAGATAGAAGAATACTTACTTGCAGAAAACAACACTTGATTCAGAGGTTCTAGGGTTTGGAGTAGAAACCCTAATTTTGTAGTTGGGATCATAGGTGGAGTTGAATGGCGAAAAAGATGCGCCCTCCTGAGGTGAGGTAGACTGTATCTTCCTTTTTCTGATATTGATGATGAAACCCTGGAAAACTGAAACCCTAGTTTGTCCTGGCAACAGTAACATGTCCAAAATAGAAAATTCTTATATTTTAGTTTTGTCACCAAAAAAAGATGCGCCCTTCATAGGCGAGTTGGAGGAGCCCTCTTTTCTAGTTGACCTGTCGAAGGATTTGCTAAGAACAACAAACCCTAGTTGTGCAGTGTCTCCTTTCAAGGTGGCTCTGATACCATGTTGAAATTTTTAATAGAAATTGTTTAGACAATATCTTTAAAACAATTAGCCATTAGAATATCACTGAAAGAACAACATGCACAAAAACATAAGAACACAAGAACACAGAGATTTTCCTCAGGGAAACCACAAGGGAGAAAATCCCGCAAAACTTCCTCAGTATAGAACTCAACCAGTGTAGTGTTAAACTCAGACAACAGCTTCCTCCTTCTTTCTGATGCGCTACCACTTCTCTCTCTTGCTAAGAAGAGCTTGAGTGAGTGAGTACAATTGAAGGGAGGCACCTCCTATTTATATTCTTTTGTTGACTTGACCTCTAACTTATTGGGGTCGACTTCACTAGCCGTTAGGGCTGACTCACCCAACTGGACATTACAAAAAGCATTTATTATAATGACACTTGGGTACTAATGACCCGACTTACATCTGGAGATTTACATTGCTTCTTTTAATGACTTTGACAAGACCAAAATCATCTCCTTAAGGAGGAATACAATACTACTTGGAATATCTTCCGAAGTTACAATAAATTAACATGTATTACCCAGGTTTATATAGTCATATGCTAAAGTTAATCACTCAAGGGGTAGCTAATTCCTAAAGGATATTTGTAGCACCTGGTGACCATGACTAGCCATACATCACATAGCATATCCTCAATACTTAATACAACATAAGTCATGTGGTATTGATACAAAACAAGACCATCTCTAGTTAAGGAGAACCATCTCATAGGGTATCGTCTATGAGAACCATTTGACTTGATACGACACAAGTCCAGACTTTATACAACACAAGTCTTCGACCTTAATATAGCATAAGGTCATGATCTTAATATGACATAATATCCTAGTACAAACATCTCTCCCGAATAGGACAAGGTCCTAGCTTAATACAACATAATCTCTTTAACTTAATATAACATAAGTTAGTAAAATTAATATGACAAGTTCCATGGAGAAGATCTGAACCTAATACGACAAAGATTTCATACTTGATACAACACAAGTCTCATGGGAATGACTCCCGAAGTTGTACTTTCAACACTCTCTCTCAGCGAGAGAGAGATTCTCTGCCATACCAGGAATTTCCTACCACACCAAACTTATCTCGAAAGTGTCATAACTTCGTCACAGATAGAGGCTTGTCACAAATTTGTAATCTTCTCATTAGTAGCTATGTACTGGAATTCACTTTACATGACCATGACTTCAATGAAGTAAAACTTCATCTCAATGTGTTTTATCATAACACACATATAGGGTTTTCCAGAAAGCTTGACTATTAACACCTAATGGTACGGTAGGCTCAACTCTTTCACCCTAGTAGCTAGCTTCCCAAGCTACACTACTCCTCAACATGTGGTACTATATGCAAAACACATTTTGTTTTTGTAGTATTCTCTTTCATACATTTTTCTTATGTAGTACTAGCCGCAATACACTTAGCTTTTGTAGTATTAGCCTCAAATTACATCACTTATCTCAAGCTAAAACAATAGTTGGATAGCAAAATCATATCATAGGTTTGCCATGTACCAAATATAATAAAAATCATATTCTAATGTACCTCAAAGGTACTCAACCATATGCTCAGTAGTAAGCATTAAATACAATAGATCTGCACAAAGACCAACCAACTATCTACACATAGTAGCATCATCTGGATCCAATCCAGGATAAAGTTTCTTTAAACTAGAAACCATGGACTTTAAATCCATCACATACAACATTATACAACAAATGTAATACCATGTAGAAATAAAGTCTCATCTTTTCTTCACTCTTCAACATTTGTTGACTTGTTGAATCTTCTAATATCTAAAGAAGTTCTCTATGAGTTTACCATTCTCTGTGATGTTGTTGAAGGCCCGGTCACTTTCTCAGTGATCTCTCTCTTTATACCGCAACACCCCAACTACCTCTCCAAGAGGTTTAACTGTTCTCTGATAGTCCAGACTAACTCTTTTTGAGTATCAATAGTGTCTGAGATTTTGACGATGTCTCTGCTCGTGTGGATTCTTTCCATAAGGTATCACAACGCCTGGTTTCCTGAGTAATGTACCATGATTAACCGATGGGACTTTATGTGCTACTTCCTGTGAAGACACATCACTACTCCCTCTTCAACTAGACGATTTTTTTATGTACTATACCAAGCGTGTACCAGACAGAGGCTTAGTAAGAATGCAAACAATTCTTCTCATCTGTGGATATGTAGCATGTCTCGGATATAGATGACTAGAAACCTCATAAAGATTTACTGCTTTTCAACATGCTCTATCTAGAGAAACATATGTGATCATTCCTCGATTATACTAGTTAGATTTCATATATTTCATTGAAACTCTATTTCACTGACAAAGACATATCTAAGTCCACATACACTTGTACCAAGTAGATACTATAACACATGCTTTGGAAATGTCTATGTACAGAATGCAAAGCATATAATAAATCATGGGACCTGTGACTAACCAAATACATCTCAAGTAAGTTGAGATCCTCCAAATATGAAATAAGAATTATAAACTTTCATATTTATCTTTATATGTGTGGCCATGGATTTATAGTCCATCATCCCGAAACTTTTTGAGATCTCTAGTGCGCATTTTCCTTAACCAAGGAAAATATTATATAGTGACTACCACACCTATGATCATAAGAATAATAACAGGATTATTGAATATTGTTCTAAGCGTCCTTATGAATTATGAGCATCATGTAGGTCTTCTTTTTACAAGAGCTACATAAACCAGTTACACTGGTTCTTCAGGAGCTAGCGAGTCTAGCTACTCCCTCTCACCATGTGGATGTGAGAAACATAATTTGGGTCCTCCATTATAGAGACTTATGCTCATCTATATCTGAAGCTCTTTGTCACATGGATGTAAATAAGATAGAATATCTTCAGTAGCCTTCACATCTATTAGAATAGAATTAAGCCATATATTATGTCTGCTTCCCAAGAGGTATATGAACCTCCTAAACTGTTCTCTTTCGGGCTCAACCATCGGAATGACTCCACATTCATGTCCTTCTTTACTTGTATGGAAGGGTATATTAATTTTCCCCACATGACAAATTATTATAATGGTTAGAACCATTTCATACTTATGAATTTATTCACATGAAATACTCTTAATATACTGATAATGATTTACATAGTTATTTATAGATATTGACCAATCGGTTTATCATAACCCATTATAATTTTATGTATTGATATGCAGCCTTATATCAGTCCAAAAATTCATTTTATGAAAGAAATATACATCCCCGTGTTCATATCTCATGAGATAAACATGTAGCTCTCTATCTGCCCAATCATGTAGTCATATGTTCATAGTTTATGAAGCAATCATGCGGCCCTAAATCTCATGTCTTATAAAGTATTTTTTCAATCTTATATTAGTCATATATGAGTATATATCAATCCTTCATAAGTCTTATATCGGTTCTATATCATCTTGCAAAATATGGACTCATGAGATTGATAACATGCCAATAAAGACAGAAAAAACAATGTATATGTTAAACACAATTCCAAGTCCAGGAATACAAATTGTAATAAAATAAATATGATTTTATAAAAAACATATGATAATCAAATCATCATGCAACTCTATATTCATATCTTTATGAACAATCATAACATTCATATCTCATGAATCAATCGTGAAATTCTATATTCATATCTTTATGAACACTCATGCAATCCAACATTCATATCTTATAAAACAATCATGCAACTCTATGTTCATATCTTATGAAACAATCATGCATGTTTTATATTCATATCTTATGAATTTTGTTTGTTTGCAAATAAATGAAAGACAATCAACATATATGCTTACAATTCCTAATCCCAAGAATATGAATTTCTATATGACTGTAATGAAAACATTCAAAAGCATATAGATCTAAATTACATATAATAAAGAATTCAAGTACTTATATTTTATTATTTTGCATGCTCCCTCTTGATCTCTGCTTCCTTGCAGAGATTACTGGAGTGCCTCGATCTGGATCTCTTTACAAATTTGAGTGCATGCAGGACCAAGCGAATCTCTCAATGGAGAAATTGGATCCCATATAACCTGGAATGAATGCTCTTATTCAAGAAACGTCTTCCAATGATCATCATCCTCTTATTAGAATGAGTTAGGATCTCATTACACAAAAGATCTATTGTAGAGGAATAATATCCAATCCACAATCCCTCGTTCGTTCAACTAATTCATCCAGTTTTGAAAAAATGACCATATCACAAATTTTGAAAATTTCATCTTCAAATACCTGATCGTATCACCCAAACAATTGCCAATTTTTGAAATATTCTAATGAGTAAGCTAAATCAACCGATTTGGGAAGTGGGTTTTCAACCATTTTGTCTGATTCCTCATAGATTGATTAGAATGTCCCCACAAAATGTCTCTTGAAAAATGACAGAAATGGTGCATATTGACTTGCTCTTTAATTCACCCTACATTGGACAAAGACTCCTCACTCACTAAGGTCACGTAGACATCTAGATCATGCTCCTAAAAAATGCTTAACACCATTGCTTTTCATGTGTTGAAGTTGGAAACACGTTCAAGTCAGTTTTATGGTTGGACGAAGATCGATGCCATGGCTCCAAGCTTTTGCTCAACTCCTCAAGATCATGTAGGCTTTAGTTTGCGTGGGAAAAACTAAGCTTTTGCATGCCCTTGCTCTGATACCATGTTAATGATTGAGCAAAATATGAATAAACTTGAACTTTAAAAATTTAATCCACAATTACAGTGCAGATAGATCGCATCAATAATCCAAAGACATAAATAAATCAAACCATAGAACACATGGTGTACCCTGGAAAAACCATCCACTTATTCGGAGGATAAAAAAACCCAGCAAACAATCTTAGTGTATGATTGATACTCGACAAAGATGATTATAACACAATAACAGTTTACTTGATCAGAGAGCACAAGAAAGGAGAGATCAAATGGGACATTGTATTGGTCTTGCCAAGTGCATAGCACTTTAAATTCAATCCAAATTCAGTCATACAAAGGTGTTAGTGAATATTTGCATGCTTCAGTAACTTGTTAACACTGAGAACATTGTTTCATCTTCAACCATGCGTCCCTACATACTTGGTGCCAAATTGGAACTTCATAACTATCTCCCACTCTAAAGATATGTGCAATCCATTAATTCACCATTTTTAACTGCCTCTAACTAAGTTGTTAACTGATCAAGCTGAATTGAATTGAATGTAACTGAATGGAACTACATGTAACTGAACTGAATTGAATGTAATGGAACATAACTTAGTCTAATTGAACAAAACTGAGTGTAATTGAACATAATTGAATGTAACTGAATAGAACTAGTGCTTCTCCGTCAGTGTCATCTTCAACAACTACTTTGCATAAATTAAGGAGTTGATTCCTTAATTAACTGAAACTTGTTTCATCACAACTAAGACTCAACTGATGTCTTATTAATTTGAGTTCACTTGGATGCATACATGGGCAATTCCAATTATGTCTTTATCTTTGTGCTCATATTAATTTTCTTTGCATGATCCATATGTGTTTCCTTAATTAATCGATTATATCATATCATACTCATAAGAATTGTTCTGAACCCATGATTATATGTATTACCCTGGTTCATATAGTCATATGCTAAAGTAAATCACTCTAGGGATAACTAATCCTTAAAGGAGACTTGTAGCACCTAGTGACCATCACTAGCCATACATCACATAGTATATCCTCTAGACTTAACACAACATAAGTCATGTTGTCTTGATACAAAACAAGACCATCTCCAGTTAAGGAGAACCATCTCATAGGGTATCGTCTATGAGAATCATTTGACTTGATACGACACAAGTCTAGACTTTATACAACCCAAGCCTGTGACCTTAATACATCATAACCTCATGATCTTAATACGGTATAAGAGCCTAGTACAAGCATCTCTCTCGAATAGGATAAGGTCCTACCTTAATACAACATAAGCTCTTTAACTTAATACAACATAAGTTAGTGAACTTAATACGACATAAGTTCCATGGAGAAGATCTGAACCTAATATGACATATATTCCAAACTTGATACAACACAAATCTCATGGGAATGACTCTCGAAGTTGTACTTGCAACATAAATTAACTTTGAGGTGACCTGTATGGGCAGTCTATGGTTGATGGTGTCTAAGGCTGGGAGGAAAGTTTTATATTGTTGGCGCTAGTTGCTTCCTTACAAAAGATAAGTACTTGTGGCTATTTAATTACTTTATATATGTTGTTGTTGTGTGCCCATGGAGGCTGTTATATATTTTTGTCGTTTTATGATGTTAATATATATATATATATTCGTTGTTAATTGCTAATCATTGTTGAGTAGTTGGCAACCCAAGAAAAATGTATGTTATTGTTTTGAATTAGTGACTAGTTTGTTATGGTACTTATGAGTATTAGGGGATCTGATCTCGAACAACCCATATGGAAATATATGGTTGTATCGAATCACGTCATCCTTGGGATTTATAATTGATATTTAATGTGGAAAATATGTCCTAATGTATTGATTGGCATATGCTATACGAGGTAGTGTAGAATGTTGAATTTATGCATGTATTAGGAAAGTAATTGCTTATGAATTAAGGATAATTAGGGGACAAATAATTGGATAGCCATATGGCCGTATATGGTTGTACCATATCAGGACTTACATGGGTTTATGAAATGAATAAATTATTGCATTAAAGTCTGATATATTTCTGCATATAAATCTGCCTCTTAGAATTGTAATAATGTTGATTTAAATATGAGGTGTAGAGGTTAGTTGTGTATGTCATTAAATTTTTTGGATGGACTGAATTGTGGGGTAGTCCATATGGCCATGTATGGTTGTCCTGTATCATATCCTTTGTAATAATGTTGATTTAAATATTAAGTGTAGAGGTTAGTTGTGTATGTCATTAAATTCTTTGGATTGACTGAATTGTGGGGTAGTTCATATGGCCATGTATGGTTGTCCCGTATCATATCCTAGTTGGAATTAGAAATCTGAAATAGTTAATTTAGATCTTCCATTGATAGGTGGTTAAACCTTGTTTCCGAGAAAGTGTAAATGTTGAATGTTTTTATGTAGTAAATGGGGTTTTGAGGAGTGTAAGTCTGAATTAATTTGCTAATTATATGGCCATGGGCAGTAGTCCATAGGTTTAAAATGATAGTTAAACATCATGTTAAGTGGTTTGTGTTATCACACAACTTATAGCTACCCGACAAATGAATCCTATTCAGAACGACATATAAACTAAGGTAGATAACGGGTGACACTTCAAGGATCCTTCTTCCCAGGTATGGATTGATTGTCACTTTGAGCAGGATTCTTGTCACTTTATGTTTGAGTCAAGCAAAGGGAGAGACCCTGGACTAAACCCTAGATCAACATAAGTTATCGAATTAAATCTAAGGATTTAGGAAGAAAAATACTGGGGCAAGTGAATTGAAAGGTTAGGCACATCCTATATTTCAAATAGATTCGCTATTAAATTTTTGAGAGTCAATATAAGAAAGAGAACCATGCATTTTATGAGAAGACAACTTAAATTTTTAAAGACAAATTAATTTTGAAAGAGACCACTTCTTGATAATTGGAAAAAAAAAGTCAAACATAAATATGAATAAATTTGGGATGATGAATTTTTAATACCTCATATAACACTATAACACTAATGGCTACCTTAAACTTTAGAACAAAATCATTTAGGACTTTGAAAGTTAATAAAGGATCTAAAGACCATACACCTTAACCTCTTTAACCTCATAAAAATTTATAATAATATTTTAAGACAAAGTTTGGATATTTAGAAGCCATCGTGATCACTCCCAAAACGACAATGTACTGAAATGAATTACTTCATTGAAACTCTTAAAGTAAAAGGGGCTCTATCCAAATGTATTATTAGTCTCTGCTATAGGCAGAGATTATTGTTTTCCTCTTATTTCATTAATTGCGTAGAATTATATTTAATATTTCAACATTTCTAAAGTTTAGCTAAAGTTTTGGTTAAATTTTGTTATTTTTTATATTTACTTAAATTTGGAAACAAATTTCTTTTAATTGTGATTAGTGCTGTACCATAAAAATTACTAATAAAAAATTGAATGAAAACAAATTATTGACTGAAGTGTCCTTATATGTCAGAACAAAAGTTTAGGAAAGGTCTAGTCCCAACTAAAACTTTCCTTAAATAAGTCTCCAAAGACATGATCACGAAAGTTTAATTATTTTTTATTACTAGACACTTTCTCAAAGGCTATGAAAGAAATCTTTACATGTGTAAGCTGGGATGTGAGCTGATTTTATGGCTTATTGTGTGTGAATAGCAATTGCTATTTTTTCTCTCATTCAGTTTGCCTGTTTTTCCATAAAGGTATTCTAAAATTAACAAGCAGTTTATTTCCATTGTACTGGACACAATTGCCGGTTTTTCCTTCATGGTATTCTAAAATTAACAAGCAGTTCATTTCCATTATACTGGAGTTTATTTCCATTATACTGGAGGCAAGTATTTGATATAAATGCTTAAAAGCTCTTTTTGTTGAATTCTGTGATATTCTCAACTGAGCTTTAATCGTCTGTTGCTTGCATCATTCCGTAATTTAGTTTCTCCATACAGGAATGTGCTCAAATACTGTTTCATGGTTTGAAGTAGTATAGTCTATTTTAACGTCAATACAATTTGTTTCATGTGGATGGATTATTATTATTATAACATAGAGTACTGCATCGGTATTTCCAAGTAGATGTGAAGCTCAACATAATGCTCTGCGAATTTAAATGGCTAACATATGCTGCAAACTCAAGTGGAAGTCCGGTATGGAAAGGTTTAGAACATAGTTAGATTGGCACGCTGTTATATTTAGTAGAGCATAGCACTATATCCTTTATGTGTAACTCCTCTGGACACAGTTCCTTGGACACAGTTCCTTTAACACTACTAGAAATTTTTATTTTTTTTTAAACAGTTTCTTTAATACTATTAGAAATTTATTTTTCTTAGTTTTTTTTATTTTTTATTTTTATTTTTTTAATACCCAATATGTGATAAGATGGATCATCATAATAGGTAATCAATTTTTTTTTCTTAATTTTTTTTTTTTTAATACCAGATATGTGACTAGATGGATCCGAGAACAATATTAAACATGCAGCAGAGTAATAAATGCTCTGGCTGCAGCATTGTGAACTCTTGGATCATCATAATAGGTAATCATGTGACAAGATCATCATAAGGTTTGGTCCCCGGTCATGTCAAAATAAAATAGGGTTGGCCCGGGCTGCTTGCTTGCAAGGGCGGTGGCCTATTTGAAAAAGAAATTAAGGACCCGGAGGTCCGGAGGGCTTGTCCTTTTGAGAGCAAGCGACTTTCCCGAGGCACGAGAGAACGGAACTAATTGAAAAGCAGCTTTTAATGATCAACGACTTTATATATAACCAATATATCTATGTATAATTGTAACAGTGAAGAAATTATAAACCCAAATGTGGTTGACTTAACATCAAATGTAAACTATCGTTTACCCAACGTAAGAGTTTAGCAGTGTCTGAGCTAAATGTCGATTTTGATTGTAAGAGTTTAGCAGTGTCTGAGCTAAATGTCGATTTTGATTGCTTGCTGCATGTAAACATTAGCCGTGATCCTCAAATGACTTAGAGTCAACTCTTGATCTGTTGAAGTAGTGACTTGGTGGTTGGTTACATGTTCTTAGGAGTTATTTGAAATTCTCTTGGAATATTCTCAGAAAATTTAGGTAATAAATTGAATAATCAATTATAGTATGTTATACTTTTAAATTATATGTAATCAACTTTCTGCAATAATGTGTTGTTTATAAATTCAAGACCTATTAATAATTTAAGAGATGGAAGCTCTTTGTGATAACATCCCATGCAACCTTGAAAATTAGGTTCGTGAGTCGTGGTGGTGTTAACTCTACATGTGACAAATTTACATACGAATTAGAATGAGTTTTCTTAGATTGTTTCGGTGATGTACAAACCACTATTGAGCTGCAATAATTTGCATGTATATAGAGTCCATAAGTATGGTGAGCTTAATGATTGAGAGTCAATTATAGAAGCCTTTTAGATGGAAGAATCTCCTCATATTAAAAGAAGTTATATGTTTAGATAGAGTATTTTATATATATATATATATAATTGGATAAACTTATAAGTTTTGTTAGTTGGGATGTTTATCCATGATAATTAATAATGTTTTTTAATAGTTATATTATTAGTCCTTGTGGTAGGTAGAGACTCTTGTTTCTGTCTTATATCATTAATTGCATAGAACTATATTTAATATTTCAACTTTTATAAAGTTTAGCTAAAGTTTTGGTTAAATTTTGTTATTTTTCATATTTATTTAAATTTCGAAACAAATTTCTTTTGATTATGATTGGTGCTATACTATAGAAATTACTAATAAAAAATTGAATGAAAAAAAAATCAACTAAAGTTTCCTTATATGTAAGAACAAAAGTTTAGGAAAGCTTCTAATACCAACTAAACTTTCCTTAAATAAGAGAAATACATGCTCATAAAAGTTTAATTATATATTTTTATTAGTGGACACTTTCTCAAAGGCTATGAAAGTAATCTTTTGCATGTGTAAGTTGGGATGTGAGTTGGTTTTAGGGCTTATTGTGTGTGAATAGCAATTGTTATTTTTTCTCTCATTCAGTTGCCACTTTTTCCTTCATGGTATTCTAAAATTAACCAGTAGTTTATTTCCATTATACTGGAGTTTATTTACATTATACTGGAGGCAAGTATTTGATATGAATGCTTAAAAGCTCGTTTTGTTGAATTATGTTATATTCTCAAGTGAGCTTTATTTGTGTGCGTCATTCAGTTTCTCCATTGAACTTCAGGTATGGCTTCAAGTGTTGTTTCATGGTAATATAATAAAAAGATTGCATTATTATCCAAGAATATAATAAAAAGATTGCAGTATTATAATGTAAAATGATTTATTTAAAAATTAGAATTCAATAGAGATGAAGCTACAAGTTCTTCTATTCATTTAATCTAGAAAAAAAAAATTGTACAATCTAACAAAGATTTGTTGTATCAATCAAACAATACAATAATGTTTTTTTTACAAGAATGGGTAGAGTTGTATTAATCGTTTTCTGGTAAACCAATCTGTAGCGTACAAACTGAAAGAGGGCTGATGACCTCTACGAGCGTTGTCAGCCTTCTTATGAATTAAGAATATCTTGGGAGATAAATCCCACTTGCTTCTAGAGCTTTTTCGAGAACAAGCCAAATTTTACTTACAAGAGTAAACTCTCACAAACTGTGAGCAGAGAAGAGTGCAGTAGCAAAACTTTAATTAGAAGGGGAGGAAAAATGCCCCTTGATAAAAGGGTCTAACCACTTTTGAGATCCCAAAAAAATGTTTGAGGCCGCTTCCTTTTCCCTACGTTCTTTGTTGGTCTTTCGCCCTTTGGTAAGGGGAGTGGAAGGAGCTGAGAAATCTTCAGGATCAGAGCTTCCCTCTGACCCAAAGGAAGGGACTAAGGATGTCAATCCTGCTTGGGTTGAACTCTTGGAGCCTGAAGGAGCATGGCTTGGAGAAGCTTCTTTCATGGTTGGGGCAGCTGCATATGTCACCGAGGGGTCAGAAGGACCTGGGGGGGTCACGCCCAACACTGGATCATCCGCTGCTTCAGATTCTTGAGCTTCGACTTCCTACAAAACTTCAAAGCTATTTTTGTTTTCCAGCAGGAGAGAGAATGATGCAGGAGGAGGAGGATCTAGAGGGGGATCCTTTTGCTGTTGAGGTTCCTTTCGTCGGGGAGGATGACGCCGATTAGTGACCGTCTGAAACTCTATTTCTTTAGATGCAAGAGGAATTGTTGATTTCTGAGATTCGGGAAGCTTGGGGCAGCTTTTGGCAAAATGGCCATAAACATGGCAAAAGTTGCATTTGAATGGAACCTGCTCGTAGTCCAGCTCTTGGATGTGACTCTATTCTCCTACTATAAGCTTTAAGGCCTCTGGAAGCCCTTGTTCGAGATTTACCTCTACGCAAATGTGAGCACATGTATATTGGCCCCCTTTTGGATCTGCACTATCCAGGTAGCGCCCTAGCTTATTACCAATGTCCTCAAGAGGTATTTCCCCCCAAAGATGAAGTGGGAGATGAGGCAGTCTTACCCAGACTAGAACAACTATGATCTCTACATCAGGGTTAAAACCCAAATTCCAAGGGGCTAAAAACAACCCTCTCGATCCCATGAAGAAGGGACCCAATCGAAAAATAGGGTCACGATCTTCTTTATTCAAAAACAGAAAAACAAAATAACCCCTACCAGTTGCAGAGAGAGAGACCTGTCCTTGCAAAATAGGGTTCCATTGTTCAGCAATGCAAAGCTTTACCTCCTTGGGGCTGGGCCACAACCCTGTAAACTTGTCGATGAGGGATTTCTTTGACAGAATGAGCGCTTTCTGGCATGTATTCGAAGGAGAGAGTTCCAGAGAGGGGATCTCATCAATCTTCTTCACGAACTTGGAGGGAGGAAGAGAGGCAGCCTGAGGAGCGGTTGCTTGAACAAGGGCCTTAAAGGGGTGAAGCTGGGCTTGGATCTCCATAGCCAGAGAACCCACGACAACCAGCAAACGCATCCAGCAGCCCCTGCGCAGAAGCACGAGGAACCAACAAGCAACAACCTAAACACGGACTTCAGTAGCCTGAGATCGACCAAACAATACAATAATGTTAATAATCATAAAATAAATTAATTAAAAAAGGTCAATATTAATTAAATGTAAATATTATTTTATTGATTTACATATTGAAATTAAAATTTTGACTACTAATTCATCAATGAAATCATAATTTTCTAGATTAATTTAACCGTACAATAAAGATTGAGTTATTAAAATAATAAAATTCAAGATCATAAAGATAACATTATAATAAAATAAAAATAAATTATTATTTTGGTTGGTATTGTCTTATTAATTTTTTATTTTTAAAAATAATCAATAATAAAGTGATCCATAGCTTAGCTTGTCCAAACTTCTAACACTTTTGGTCATGTCATGTTTTCTTTTAGTTTGTCATTTAATGGGAAATTCTACTGTAACAAATGTGGCAAAGATACATCATTCCATTACAACCACAACCTTCGATGCATGCTCAAAAACAAGATAGAGAACTTGATTGCACTTTGCAGAGACCTCTATTGGACAAACTCCTTCCAGAGCTTGTACAAATTACTTATGAAGACTACAAGAATGATATCTCCACACTGCTTGAATTGTTGCACACATTTCAGAAGAAAGTCGTTTTTGTGTTGGCATTTGACAATGTCATAGTTGACATGAAAGAAAAAAAATAGCGGAGTTTAAGAAGAATTGAAAAAATAGCATTTCAGGAGAAAGTCGTTTTTGTGTTGGCATTGGACAATGTCATAGTTGACATGAAAGAAAAAAAATAGCAGAGTTTAAGAAGAATTGAAAAAATAGCATGCCACTAATAATTCACTCATACTACAAACTCTTTTCTCCCAGGCATAAACATGGTTACTTTTTAGTTATTATTTTTTACTGCTTAGTCTTTCAAATATAATATCATTATTAGTATATGAATCATTTTTCTTTTAATTTTGAATTTATAACCATCGAAGTGTTGCTTAACATTGAATGAATCACAAGTTCAGTTGCCTACTTCTGGAAAGAATTCATAGACATATATATCCAATTGTTTTGTTATCATTTAATTTGTTTATGTTATATCGATTGTCTATTTTTAGTGCTTATTCCTATTGACAGGATGTATATGCCATTATGCTAAATTGTGTGCCTCCAAAGGGCATTTAGACATTGCCTTCTTATGCCTTCATATACAAGATGAGGTTGCATAGTATCCCATTGATGGATAAATTAATATAGGTTAAACAAAGTATTTTATGGAGCTCATTCTACCAAGAAGCCTTCAAATGTCTCAATGTCTCTTCTCCTTTAGTAATTCTTAGTTTACTGACTTTACTAATTTCATTTCAATTTTTACCTAATGCAGGGACTTTGTTGTTGATAGTCATTATGTGCTTGGAAACTTGAATGTTCACAACAATATCTATTATTTTTACTCTGCATTTATATATATATATATATATATATATATATATATATATATGACAAATTATGCTAATTGATTTCCATTTTTAAATTTGTTATATTCAGAATTTCAACAACATAGTTTTTATAAGACCTGCCAACCTTTCACAAAAAAAAAATCAAAATTTTCTTCTAGGCAGGGACTTTGCTGCTCGCAGCCCCTGTTTTAATTAATAACACATTTAAGTCTGGAATGTAAGGAATGTAAGACAATCCAAAAATGGGATTGATCAACAATATAATTTTTTTATTTGTTTTGTCAGATTGGACCCCTCATTTGCGAAACCATCAACAATATATGGTGATTAAGGTTCTTTGGGCCAGATTAATGGATTTTTTTGCAGACATTCTAAGATTGATTATCAATCACAGATCGTGACCACTATTGCAAAAAAGAATGTTTAGCGTGACTTTAGGATCATATTCTTTTCAATTTTAAAACAAACATGGAAACAAATTGCAAATTCCCAGCAAAAGAACACCTTAGATTTTGTGCCTAACATGAAACACAAATTCAACGAATAAGCACAATGGTGTCGACCTGTGCAAAAAATAAACAATGTGTTTACGCCAAAGTTGTGACAATATATTCTTATTGTTGAAGTTTTATGGTTTTTCATAAAATTTTACAAACTTGTATTTTAATACAATAATATTGAAATAAAAGTACAACAATAACAAAAATAGGAAATATAATTTTCATTTCTTTCAGCTTTAACACTCCCTTAAGGACCATTGTGTTAAAGTTGGGATTTGGAACAAACTATAACAAATGTAAAAACACACTATAAAAGTACATAAGCAGTACTAATAAAATTATGAACAACAATACATTAATTTAACTAACAAAACAAATAGAACTAAGTTGAACTTTTCTTATATTAAAATACTTTCAGGTCAGACCTTGTCTCTAAGAGACAAGTCACTAGATGGAACAGGCCTGGCCCTTACTTCGGGGCATGGACATACCCGAGAGAGAGAAATATAAATTGTTGTAGGAAAAATTTAGACAAATACAATAGAAGGTGCAGTAGTTAAGACATCCAAGATCAACCTCAAGATGATAGTAAAGTCAACCAACAAGTGTGTTGTAAAGGAAAGTATCCTATGGCTAAGGTTTAAGAGGCCATCAATGTACTGGGATTGAAAGGTGGATGTAAATGGTTTTGCAAGTAAATACAAACAAGATTCAGAGATTAGAATGGTTCATACCTTAGCCAAATGAAGGTTGATCCAAGCAGCCCTTCAATTCTCTTATTGCTTCTCGTGCTCCTCTTGCTCCAAGAGATCTGCAAAACGAATTATACCTTCCTCAAACCAATATGACCACATATAGATTAATGATAATCAAAGAAACATGAAATAATAATATGATTAACATCAACATCTGATCATAAACAGAGATTCAATCATACATTGAACAATGATTTGGGAAGAAGAAGGACATCACATCTTTATTAATCTTGAAAACGAGTACAAGTATACCTTCTCTTCCACATGGGGTCCCTAGCCACATGCTAGGCACTTTTCCATGGCATCAACTTGCTTGGTCCCAGACCTAGAACCCTAGTAGACTACTAGGGGCCCTAGGGTACCTTCCAGATACTTGCAATGCCTGGTTAACTGACAAAGAACCCTAGTTAACTGAAAAGGGTGTTATTTCGAGAATGGCTCTCGCATCTACACTATATTTAACACTTACAACACCCAAGGGTAACTGAATATCGCTGAAAAGAAAATCAATTAAATTTTAACCCTAAGATTTAAAATGAAAACACGATTTGTGATTACGAAGAAAGGACATGTCTTCTTTAAAATCATGACTTATATCGATTTGTAGGGTTGAATGATGACGCCCGGGGCAATACAATGTTAAATGATACAAAATGAAATCTTAATCAATAAAAAAATGAACCCCAAATGCCAAATGTATTAACCAGAGACTAAGTCAACCTTCTCTCACCTATGTCATAACTTGGATGGAAAATTTATGTTTAGGGTAAAATTGATTTCAATAGTAGAAATCACTTTCTTCAAAACCAAATGAGACTACGATTAAGGAAAATTGATTAATACGATTTCACTGCTAACTGATAAGATCACTGAAAGATAAACTCAAGCTCAAATTTAATTATTTACGGAGTCAAAAAATGATGGTTAAGATAGGATACAAAATTAAAAATGAAACCACTCCCCTATGCAATTCGATTTTTAAGGCCAACAAATCGTTATTGGTGAAATTGAATTTGAGATTCATGAAATTCTCAGAGTAATGGCTAGGGTTTTATAGCTACGACATGAGGGTTTTAGAGATGCCTAAAATTAATGAAAAAAATGTGGCGAGAAGAAATTCGGTCATCAACATGAAATGTGATTTGCAAAAATAAATAAATTATTGTTTAGGAGAGATAGGTGGAATGGAGAGAGGAGAGAGAAGAAGAAAATTGCATGCTTGGATTTCTAGAGATGCCGAGAAATTTTGCTAGCCTCTACCTGTCCACGAAAATAACCATGAAGTGCAATGCTTCTGTTTGTCCAACGAATCCACGGGTGTGCCTTTCTTGCCACAAAAAATAGGGTATTAGATCCACAAAATAATATTTGACAAGGAAAACAAGAAAATGCATACAGGGGAATACAAAGCAATTTGCTTGAATAACTAACAAAATCAAAGCAAGAAAAATCCCTAATTCCAAATCGATCCATAGAGAGTAAAGGTTATGGGACAAATCGCTATCTTCAAATCATCTTCTTTCCTGCATACAAATCCACCACGAAAGATACCAAATCGTGTACTAATCAATGGCTAATGTAGAGGTACAAATCATCCAAAAATGGAATCACAAATGCTAGAGGCAAAATCAATTTCTCTTCTATTCAATCCAGAGCCAAAAGTCCCTTAAATGAGAGAGTCTTATCTCTTAAATAGATTTAAGAGAGACCAACACCCTAAATCCCTTTTTGATGCAGGAGCATCGAGTCAAAGTCATGTTTTTTGATTGAGCGTGAAATGTTATTTTTCTGCTTCCATGTAATCTTTTCTAAAAGATAGGGTTAGTTGTTAATGGCTTGTATTTCATTTTCTAGATAGGCTTTGTTTGATTGTAATAATAGAAAGTCGCCACCGATACTCTCGAATCTTGCAAAAGGTTGCTCGAGGATAGGACAGGTGTAGATTTACTTTCTTAGGAAATTCAGATACTGTCTATTCGGATCTGACATGTTTGATAAATTTCTATATGAAGTGTTGAATGTAATAATCAAAGAGATATGGATGCATAGATGCATAAGTGAGTGAGTGTGTGAATGAATGTACGCATGAATTGTTAATTGAATGAAGAACAAAGTTCAATACTCTGCACATATGCGATTATCGGATGTCTTCTTTTCAATAACTAGAAGTATGTTTAATTCTCTCTGTATATGAGTCTTTATCATTGTTAGAAATGTTTATAGAATTCATAAAGACGAAGATATATTCATGCGAGTGCAACAGGAACAAATTGATTGTTTCTCTGAGCAATTCGTCTGTCATTGTCTAAGTAAAAATCTATAATCTAAAGACAAATCTACAATCGTAGATGAATTCCGTAAAAGAAAAGTGTATGGAATGAAGTTCCGCACTTGATCATAGATCAACGACTAGGAAGTGTTCTGCAAAAGATCGATGGTTCTCAGGAGTTGCGGGAAGAGACTTACGGGAGGAAAATTGCAGAAGCCCATTTTTCGAAAAAGTGGGAAGGTGTATCCACAATCCGCAATCTGATTGCGGAAAGGACCGTTGCGGCCACAAGATTGCGGAAGTCGAGTTTTTGAAGATCAAGAATTGCATTCCCGCAATCCGCAATTGTGGAAAGGAAAATGCAGAAAGGAAATCGTGAAAGGAATCAATTGCAGAAAATGAGGTTGCAGAACCAAGCTTACGAAAAGCTGGTTGTGGAATCCAACTTGCGGAAGAAGGTTTTAATCAACATTTTAAGTTGATAAAGAGGACTTTAGGTTTGCTAGCTCTTACCTGCCATCAGTTTTGGTATCAGAGTAGAAATGTCAGAGCCTATATAAGGATGTCGCCAAGACAAGGATGAGGATGTGGGGTTCTAGTAAGACGTGGTCGAGGAAGACACGCTGCGGAGACAGATACACAAAGAGAATTAAGAGAACTCCAAGCTATGATGGAAGCTATGGAGAGAATAAATTCAGAAAATATAGACACCAGTGATTAAGGGGAATCCTATGAAGAAGTGAAAGAGGAGATTGTTGAAGAAATGAAGGTATTAAAAATGCCAGTAAAAGAAAATAACATGCCTAAAGTTGAAGTTCCCATGTCTGAAGGTAATTTGAATGTTGAAGAACTTATGAACTGGATCAATGCTCTAGCAAAGTACTTTGATTTTGAAGAAATTGAGGATAAAAAGAAGGTGAAATATGCAGCGACCAGACTGAAAGGACATGCAGCTATTTGGTGGGATGAACTTAAGATCCACAGAGAAAGAAGAGGTAAGTCCAAATTCAAAACTTGGGATAAAATGTTAGACAAAATTAAAATTCAATTTATGCCTAAGGATTGTCAGTTGACTCTCATTAGACAACTACATAATCTTAGACAAAAGGGTATGATTGTTAAAGAATACACAGAAGAGTTCTTTAAGCTGAGTATTAGAGTTGGACAGACACACGGGAACATTGAAACATTGGCCATATATATAAATGGATTGATATATGAGATACAAGATGAGATCGTCTTGATGAATTTGAAGACTGTAGAAGATGCTTACCAGGAAACCTCTAGGGTAGAAGAGAATCTACTAAGAAAACAGAACTAGAAGAATCAAGGGAGAAATGCAGCAAGAGGAAAAGGATCTCCAAGAAGAGGAGGTAAGGTCCAAAACCCTAAAGATGAGGCAAAAGGTTATAGTAGTGTTGCAGCTGCAACAATTTCCCAAAATTCCAAAAATTTTAGGACCCTCCTTTTGCTTGGATTAGTTTGATTTTCTTCGTTGAGTTGGTCTAGTAATGATTTCTCAAGAGGATTAAATTGATTTACCACTTGTTTGGTTTCTCCTTTTAGCACTTGAAGTAATCCACTGTATGATCGAGCTTTCTCGCTGCCTTTGAATGCATTTGAAGCATGCCTAAATCGGAAGTATTTGGTTTGGTTTTCCACCGTTGCGGACGGATCTGTGGTTTGATTTTTCACCGTTGCGGATGGATAATTGGTTTTGTCTTTGATTTTCCTTCCGATCCGTTGGTTTTCTCATCGGTCGATCTTTGGTTTCCGTCGGAGGAATTTGTCATTTCTATCTCCGCCGTTGCGGACAGCAAACCACTTCCTCTCCCGATCATTGCTTAACTATTTCGTTTTCCGCTCGGCTGACTTTTGGGTTTTATGTCTGAGTTGTTTATATTTTCTTTCTCCGCTGTTGGGGAAGGTGTTTGCTATTAGCTTCCGCCGTTGCGGATGGACATTTGGTTTTTGGACTTCAACTTTCTTTTCGATTTATTCGTTTTTACCTCGGCTGAATCTTGGTTTTGCATCGAAACTTTTATCGTTTCTTTCTTCCGCCGTTGCGGAAGGAAACTGCTTCCTCTTTCGATCAGTCCTTTAACATTCGTAAGTCCTGAGCTTCCGCCGTTGCGGCTGCGGAAAGCTTTTTCGCTCTGTTTTGTAAGTCATTTTGGCTCCGACGTTGCGGAAGGTCGCACGCTTTACTCTCCTGCCGTTGCGGATAAAAGAAAGATTAACCTTGCCGATCCCTAGCAGTTTCTATTCTGATTTAAGCGTTGTATGGCGGGGCGCGATACCCTTTTGATATCCACTGTTGCGGCTGCGGTTCTGCTTTCGGTTCCGATGTTAGAAGTCCGACACATGGTATTTGTTACCCTGTTATCTCCGCCGTTGCGGATGGATCTAGGGTTTGGTCTTCCGCCGTTGCGGAAAGAGATACGCTTTCGGCTGCCGATCCAAATGTCTCCGACGTCCGACTTTTTAAACTTTTTCCCCGCCGCGAGAGTTGACCGTATGTATATATATGAGGTAGTGGGGGCATGTTGGATTATTCTATTGGTATTTTCAACTGCCGTGCTCTGTCGCCATCGTGCTGTCGATCGCTCGAAGCTTGTTCGGACCCCATCGCCGGTACCCGCGTCCAGGTGGCAACTGTGGAGGCCCGACTGTCTTCGTCTCGCCATACTCGCCGGTTACACATCAGTGCTAGGTAGGCCCGTTGTTACCCTACCCTGTTCCGTTCGAGGCATTGGATTGATGTTTGTTGCAGTTAGGTTTGTCGTGACTATTTCTCTTCCCCCGTGATTGCACCTATATATTGAAGAGTTTTGGGGGTCTTACTGTTTGCGGTTGGGGGACGCTTTTAACCCACGGAGTAGTTTTGCCCGCGACCTTTTGCAGCCTTGCGCGTAGTAGGAAGGGTTTGGTGCAGATGGTCGTTACGTCGTCTGCACCAAACTGCCCTGGGCGATGATGATTTTAGTAGGGGAGAGTTTTTGTTGGTTTTCTGTGGCAGTTGGTAGTTTTCCCCTTCTTGTGTGCAAGCATTTCACCGTGCCATTCTGCGCACCGTTGGTTTTTGTTTTGAATCCGAGCCAGAGGGGGAAGGGATGTGCCATTGCATTTAGGCTGTTGACCATTAGATTGCACGAGCAGTCCGTTTGAAAGTGCTGTTGAAAAGGATTGCAGGGGTTTTTGTCCCTTGTCTGTCCTGCGCAGCGAAATAACAATGGCGCCCGTAGAAGAGTGGGAGTTTTCCTCATGTAGTATAGATGTTTCCCCGCTCGATTATATGGTTAGAAGTGTTTAATAGCCTACAGCAGTGGTAGATTGCATATTCTACTATATATGACTGTATTTTCATCATGCTAAACATAAACTAAGTCGCTGCACATTGGGTTTTAATAGTTCTGTAGTTAGGTCATTTCAGGCTATACATGCATATATTTGCTTCATTAACTGATTGATGTCATGTTAAAACATAGAAGAAATGATACACTGCCCATTGATGTAAACAAGTTTGTCACTCGGCCAAAATGGCTTCATGTTACAATTTTGTGGCAGGAAGAGCTCACCATGTCAAAGAGACAAAAGAAGAAGGCTCCTGTGGTCGAAGAAGATCCAGAAGTAGAAATTGTCACTAAGACAGAATACATATACGAGGACACGAAGTGCATTTCTGTCGTTGAACCTGAATATCAGTGGGGGGAAGTTTACATATTGATCACCCAAAGAGAGGTTCCTGACATGGGCTTAGAAGAAGAATCCTTATATGCCAACATAGAAAGATCTTCCCTGATGAAGATCACCACCAGACCAGAGCTGTTCCCGTGCTCTGAAGTAATCAGATGGATTCTTCCTCGGGCAGATGTCACAACAATGATTCTGGAGGATGTTAACAAACAGGGCTATGCTTCATATAGCCCTGGATATGTAGCTCTGGCTTATCACCTTCCAGAATCCCAAGTCTTTTTATCTGATGACTAGCTAAACAACATTAGAATGGATCTGGTGGAGACATTTAAAAGGATGATGTTGCAAGGAAAACATTACAGATACAGACCAGCAGGTGATTACGATACAGCTAGCTTAAGGGCTCCCTACAGGTTCATAGCTTTAATGCTGAACCGGATTTTTGGAAGGGCACATGGCAGATTCTTCAAGTTAGAATGGATCCCAATCATTTTTCATGTTGCAACCCAGGGGACAATTTTCAACTGGGCCAACATCGTATCCAATAGTCTTTCCGCTTGCTTGGCTTCAGCTTTGGGAGGAGTACACCAGAAGAGATCAGAATTCTATATGAGTTCCATACTGATGGACTATATATTATGCAACCAGCCTTTCCCTGGTCTCACGTGCATCTGGGACAGGGAAAGAATGCCTGTCTATGCTGCTTATAAACCATTGTGGGCACATAAATATCACAGCCATTACAGAGAAGTCTGTGAACACTTCCTTATGCCTCTATACACACTCATTTTCCTGAAGGAGTGTGATTGTATGTCGGAGGAGGCCTTGCAAGTAATAGCGGAGTATGCAGACTACTATTTGATTGAAAACGACCTGTATTTCAGGATGTTTGGAGGTTTGAGAGCACCTTCCCTGCTGCCTAAATATGCAACTGATTACATTATTCACAATGAGGCAGTTAGACAAGTGTTCCTGGATGGAATAGGCAGCTTTCTGTTTGAGCACAAGAAGACAGCCTATCCCCCTTTGCCCTTTAAGCTAGGAAGCTACAAGTTCACCAAAGTGAAGAAGGCTGATGAATTTGTAGAAGAACTGGAAATATTTCATTTTGGCGAAATGCCCTTCCGTAGGAATGATACTCAAGGCAAAGTGGCTGAACACTGTAAAGAGCACAATGTGCATTTTGAGTATACCCACCATTTTGATAGGGAAGAATCTGTCTTTCGAAGTGCCCTGAACATGACAGCACTGAGGAGAAGATTCAAGAAGAAGATCACCACCAAAGGTGGGAAGGGGGATGAACAGGCTAAGGCTGAGGAAGAAGCCAAAATAAGAAATGAAGAAGCTCAAAGGTTGGCACAAGAAGCTGTAGGATGGCTGCATACAAAAGAAGAAGCGAAAAGAAGAGCTGCTTAGGAAGCAACTGAGAAAGCATAAGAAGCAGCTAAAAAAGAAGAAGAAGAAAAGAAAAGGAAGCTAGATGAGGAGCTTAAAAAGCAAGAAGCTGAAAGGCTAAAGTTGACACAGACAAAGCAGTCATCTTCTGAAACAGCTACAGGGCAGACCCAGGATGTGGAGAACCCTGAGGTTCAGGACCCACAAGTGCCTACTGCCAGCACACCCATGGTCCCCACACTGAAGCTGGTCCTCTTTGTGCAGAAAAAGGGAGAAGAAATCCCTGATTTTAACACTGTGTTTTATGACAGGGCTACAAAGAGGATAATAAAGAGAACAGAAAAGAGGATTGAAACAGGAGATATGCCTGGTAAAATGATCACGGATACGGCTGTTATTTTAGGAACAGACCAAGATCCAAGACTCACCCTGAGAGCCGGGACTGCACTAATCCACGCCTCAGAAGATAACATGGACAAGGTAATAACTGACTTGGAGCAGTCCAAGAAGTCATTTGCTCAGTTGAAAAATACATTGAGGAAAGAGAGAGAGGAAGGAAATAGGCTGAAGCGGAAGTATGAAGACTTGCAGAAGGAGATAAAGGCTTCTAAGGCTGAATTGCAGGCCCTCCAAGTAGAAAGACAGGTCAAAAAAACAACACAAGAATCCCTGGAAAAAATACAGAAAGAATATCAAGAACTGAAGATAGAGAAGGAACGACTGTAGGAGAAGGTAGAAGAGCTAGAAGAGCAGCAAAAGATTATCTTGCAGGCCAGTGAGGTGCACTCCCAAGAACAGAGAGAGAAACATCAAGAGCAGATTTCTTCTTTGACAGCTGCTCTGGAAGAAGCAAGGGAGCAACAGGTTAACCTCCAGCCATTCAAAGAGCATGTCTTGGCCCAAAAAGCCAAGATGTTGCAGCTACAGATTGCTGTTGAAGAGGAGAGATGTAGAGTGCTGCAGATCGATGGCCGATTGGAAGAGATCTTGGAAACTGCATCTTACTTTGTGGACAGATCTCAGGACGTCCTAGAGGTCCTGACTGCAAGAATGGCGAGGTTGGAAAGCAATGAAGAAACTCCAGCAGAGCTGCCATCAAAAGATAAGAAAGCCCTCAAGCGGGATTACGACTTAATAGAATTTGCTATTAACACCGCAAAGGATTTCAAGAAGGCAGTCAAGAAGACAAAGGGAGCCTGTACGGAATTTTTTAGGAGAGTCCTCATTACATACAACCGGTGCTAGGTAGAAGCCGAGCAGAGGCTAGATGATTTTCCAGACCACAATTCATTTGTGGAGATGTTGTAGAAAAGACATCAGGATGAAGAAGCAAGAATGCAACACATTAAGGCCATTGATGACCAAATTCTGAGAAACGAAGTACGCCATTCGGCCGTTAGTGTGCAGCTTTTGGAAGACCAGCTTCGGTTAAGCGCAGCCAGAGTGGAGGCTATAAAGAACCAGGCCGAAAAATTTGAAATCAACATTCAGTTTTTGGAACCCTGCGCATTTGAGGGCATTGCCTCTGATGCTGCGGCATGGAAGAAGTTTCTAGATGCCCAAGTGGGACCCTCCTCATGAAGGATCGGTCATTATTGTAATTTGTAACTATTTTTGTAAAACATTTAAGAAAAGTAGAACGTTGGAAAACGAGGGGTTGGGAAGCCCAAAGGTCACTTTGGGCAGCCCAATAGTCTCACCCTTTTTGTATAAATGTAATAGACTAAGAGGGAAAAGGGGTTTTTTTTCCCAGAGACTAAAAAGCGATATTGTAAGAAGAACTATTTCTCTTTGCAATAAAAAAATATGGTTTGCCTGTTGGAGAAAGATCAGTGGAATGTCCAAATGTTATGTTGTGGATGGCTGAAAGATGAACTATTTTGTTTTCCAGCTTTTTGTCCATTAACCGTGAGATCGTTCTAACTCTTTGAACCTATGTTCTTGTTTAAATGATTTCTGGTTTATTTTGTGGAATGACCACCATGAGTAATGTATGCGGTTCATAAAAAATTGGCTATCTGGTTGTTGAAATATCTTTTATCGTTCATGCATTGTGGAAAGAAATATCAGCTAACTGTAGTTTCTCTTTATATTACATGTACAATACACATTACTCACAAATAATTTACAATCTGGCTCCCCGGGGATAGGTAGATAGATAGATAGTTAGTTCATTTCGTTGCTGCATATGTGATTTAGATGCAGGTGAGTCTAAGACGAGAGGTAAGAGCCTGCACATCACATTGTGACTGCTCCCGGCATCCGAATCATCCTACATTGTTAGTTAGGCATATGCATCTCATATATTAAGTCAAAAAAAATACAAAAACACGGTGGACCAAGCCGCAACCGGTAAAACCTTTTGTTTCTGTTACTTGACCTACGGTAGCCGGACCGCAAACCAGACGGATTCCCTATACCAAACAGTCAACGGGCTAGTTGGGAACGTTGACTGGGGAGAATCCCTTTCTGTTGTTGCCTGCGAATTTCCAGGCCTCAACAAGTAGCTAGTCACCCCAAAGAGGAAGATTCAGGGGAGGTGGATTTAATGTTAGAGGAAGAGGCAGAAATAGAGAAGTGATATGTTATACATGTGGTGAAATTGGACACATGTCATGGGAGTGCCCAAAGAACAAACCTACAGCTCAGAGGAATGCAAATATTGTCGAGGATTGTGAGGAGTCCAATGAACAGGAAGAGATGAATAATGCTCTTGAGGAAGGAGAATCTCTTATGATGAAGATAGTGTTAGTAAAAACAAAGAAGAAAGTGCATGAACCAGCCCAGAAAAAGAGTCTATTCAGGACTAAGTGTAAGTCACAAGGGAAGTGTTACAAGATGGTTATTGACAATGGTAGTATAGATAATTTGGTTTCCATAGAGATGGTAGAGAAGTTGGAATTGAAAATGATGAAACATCCCACTCCTTATAAAGTGTCCTGGTTGTAGAAATGGCATCATCTCTTGGTGAATGAGCAGTGCAATGTGGAGTTCCAAATTGGTAATTATAATGATGTGTTATTATGTGATATAATTCCTATGGATGTATGCCATATACTCTTAGAGAGGCCATGGCAATATGACAGAAAAGTTGTTCATGATGGATGGAAAAACAATTATTCTTTGGAAAAGGATGGAACTTAGGCATACACTGTCACCTTTGAAAGATGAAGCAGACCAAGAATATTCGGGATCCAATATTTTGTCGATGATTGGGAAGGAACTGTTACAAGAAGTCAAGAAAGAAGAAGAACTACATTTTTCCCTTGTTGGCATACCAAAGGTAACTTTAACTCCTACAAATTTAGATGATTTTCCTACTGAAGTTAAAATCTTGCTTGATTATTTTGCTGATATTATTGTGGATGAGCTACCAAATGCTTTACCTCCTGTGAGAAGTATTAGTCATCACATTGACTTGATACCTGGTGCAAGTTTACCTAATAAGGCAGCCTACAGACTGACGCCTCAAGAGAATGAAGAGATCAAACAGGAGGTACAGGAGCTATTGGATAAAGGTGTAGTGAAAGAAAGTTTGATTCCTTGTGCAATACCCATTGTGCTTATCCCAAAGAAGGACGGTGGATGGCGTATGTGCACTAACTCTCGAGCAATCAATAAGATCACTATCAGGTACATATTTCCCTTACCCCACATTGATGATTTGATGGATTGTCTGAGTGGTTCAAAGTATTATTCAAAGATATATTTGAAAAGTTGTGATCATCAAATAAGAATAAGGGAAAAGGATGAGTGGAAGACTGCTTTTAAGACTAACAATGGATTCCATGAATGGTTAGTAATTCCATTTACGCTTACTAATGCACCTAGCACTTTTATGAGATTAATGAATGAGGTCTTGAAAGAATACACTACAAAATTTGTGATATTGTATCTGGATGATATTATGATTTCCAGTCAGAATAAAGAAGAACATTTGAGACATCTTAAATTGGTGTTGGAAACTCTGCAAAAGGAGAAGTTGTTGATAAATCTAAAAATGTGTAGTTTCCTGAAGAAAGAGTTGATTTATTTGGGATTCATGGTTTCAGAAGAAGGGTTGAAGATGGATCTAGATAAGGTGCAAGCAATTCTGAATTGGCCAACTCCAAGGAATGCGTATGACGTAAGAAGTTTCCATGGTCTTACAAGTCTTTATAGAAAATTCATCATGGATTTGAATCAAATTTGTGCACCCATGATAAACACCTTCAGGGGAAGTAGACAACCTTTCAAGTGGACAGAAGCAGTTGATAGAAATTTCAAATTGTTGAAGAATAAAATCACTGAGAAGCCTATTCTAGCTTTACCAAGTTTTGACAAGTTTTTCAAGTAGTGACAGATGCTAGTGGGACAACAATAGGGGATGTTCTGAGTCAAGAACAGAGACTAGTAACATACTTCAATCAGAAGTTAAATGATGCAAAACATAAGTATTCCTCATATGATAAATAATTATATGTTGTGTAAGCTCTCAAGAAATGGAGGCATTACTTGATTCCCAAAGAGTTTGTTTTATATTTTAATAATTGGGTTTTGCAGTTTATAAATAGTCAACCTAAGTTGAATCAGAAACATGCTAAGTGGGTAGAATTTTTCAAGAACTTTACCTTTGTGATCAAGCATACAAGTGGAAATATAATAAGGTTGTTGATTCCTTAAGCAAAGTAAATTTGGTCTTGTAGGAAATTAACGTCGGTACTTTGGGATTTGAAATTTTGGTTAGTATGTAAACACTGAGAGGGGGGAGTGAATCAGTGTGAAGCCAATTTTAAACTTTTCTTAGCTTATCACAGTTAGCTACCAATTCATCATTCCATTACTCTACCAATCTCATAATCATTTCATAAACTTCATCATTCACATAGCATTTAAATCATCAAGAACCATAACACAAAAGAACACAACACCATATAATTTTGTAATATTTTTATATTAGTTTTGGTTCGGCTACAACCGTTAGGTAAAATCAGCACCTACTGATATGAAGAGCACCTACTCTGCATCCAGGACCCTGCCTGGTTTTCTTAGACCCTGCTAAGAAGGGTTTGAGGTATCCTAACCTCAAAAGCAAGACAAGCTTGCATTTACAATCAATGCTTACAGTTACATCAACTCATCAATCACTTGTCTCTTGCTATCAACTATCTCAACTCATGCTCATCTGCCCATCATCAACGCTGCTCACTGTCTTCTCTAATCATCATTCTTCATTGCTGGTCATCCTCTTCTCGTTGCTGCAACTCTAGGTGATACTTCTGAAGATTGTCACCATCATCATTATCAAGGAAAGGTCTGGAACATCAATTCTTGCATATTTTGATTTGTCCTCTGCTCAAACTTCTGCCCTCTAATCATTCTGTCAAAACTGCCTATTACAATTACTTCTTCAAGTCTTTAACCTTTTATTGGTTGTGCATCAAAACTTTGGACTCCCTACCTAGGATATGTATGACTGCTTGTACATCATCATCATCACACTGCTGCTGTTGAGTAGTATGAAGTAATCTTCAAAACTGAATCATCATCCATAGACTGTGGGGTTATCTTCTCATGCTGTGCATGCATTGGTGTCACTTCAACCTATCAGGACTTCAAGCTCAACATAGGTTTCCACTCATGCCCGTGTCATAGAACTGCTCTTGTCAAATGAGTCATCAATCACTGTTAAGAACATCTCTGCTACTGTCAAAGCAGCATATGCCACTGTTTTGTAGTTGTCAGACTCACAATCATGTCACAGCTTGCTGCATAATACTAATGCTCAAGGGATGAACTTAATCTAATGTTGTATTAAATTCAGGATTGCCTTAATACCTCAGTCATCAAGTATACTTCAAGAATTGGCTTCAATAAAATCTCGAAACTCTATTGTTTGAACAAATTCAAATACCAACCAAAATGATCCTTTGAGCAGCTGTCAAAACAAGAACATCTAGCATGATGCTATGACCCTTGTTAGTTGTCTTCAAAGACCATACTCATCCTAGTGTTGCATCTTCCAGATGAACACTAAAAATAGATACCCAAGAGTGATCAAACCTTGGAACAGTACACTGTGCCTGTCACTCTTCAAAACTTTGTGACTGTTGAGCCATCACTGTGTATCACAATAACTGTCCACTTCAATGTGTCACTGTCATCAAGCATACATCATAGTCTTCATCACATTGCTACTTTACCATATCACCGTTGTCAAACCAATCTTCTACTGCTGTCACCTTCGATGCCTTGACTGGAAGATGAGTCTAGCGAAGTGTGCATGAACAGAGATCAAGCCTTTATCTTGGCTTAGGAACGAATCTCCATAAAACCAAAAGATTGTGCTTATAACAACATTTCCTCTGTCACTTGTGTATACTAGTGCTTGATTGTAGTTTGTTTCGAGTCATGCACTTAATTCCAGTTTCTGAGAAACATTGTGTAAACACAAACACATTCTTTGAAACTTCTTCTACCCTTCAAACTGCCCTCTGTAATTTCACTAATTCTTACAACTTAATGCTATCCAAAGATAACATATTTAATGAATACTGAGATATCTGATTGTAGATGATCGAAGAACAGAGATATGATGTTCACTTAAATTTTGACCGCGGCTTCTATCCACTTCATTAACCCAAACTGTAGAGAGATATATCATCCTTTGGTAAGTCGTATCTCAGAGATGATTCAACAGCTCATCAACCGACTATATCATCATATTTTTTCATCACCAAGAATTAGAGCAATATGTACCTTGTCAACTTCGATGCCAACTCAGTGAGCTGCCCAATAAATGAGGCAAACAATCCGAAACTTTGGAGAAAGAGGCAGGACGAAATTTATGCAGAGACAGTCCGAAAACATTGAAGGAGGCAACCATCGAGTTCAAACTACTCTGTTGCTACACACCTCAGTCGCGATTACTCCACTCGAGAATCTTAGAGTTGTCATATGAACCTCGGAAGCCTGTCAACGCTGAGAGAGAATTCGCGACTGTTTAAACCAAGAGAACTTGGTCTATTCCATACATATTAAAGGGTTCGTGGTTTTACTGTAGATAACCTCCTGTTAGACAACGAGTTTGATATGGCTTGCCTTTGCATCAGACTTTCATTTGCATGGCTGCCTCAGTCATTAAAATCAGAGTTAAGACTCCTCTCCAAAATGTGACTGTGACAAATTGTTGCTACCTCCAACAAAATACCCCAACTGTTGTTGCCCTGAACTTCCTTTCATACCCGAAAATCAGAAGAATAAAAACTTCTTTTCTGTTGCTGTTGCTAGTACCTTTCCTCCCGCAAACCCAGAATGTAGAAACCCTCTGTTGAGCTCGAGTGAACTGTGGGTGACTGTCTCGAGGTTCGGGTGCCTTGTACAAGCCCTAGCAGGGCTGCGGCCTGCCTGGGAGAGGCCCTGAGGGCTACTGCTGAGGTTTGGCCTATTGTAGAATGCCCTAGCTAGGGCTCAGCCTGCCTGGTGAAGACCCTAGCAGGGTTAGGGCCACATAAAATTTAAATCCAAACAAGAAACTTCCATGAAAATTCAGAACTGTTGATCCACCGAAATTTCCAAAGAAAACATTTCAGACTGCTGCTCCAAAAATTTCCTCAGTCTGCTACTACAGTTGCCTCAGTCAAAATCTTAGAGCTCCATCGAAATTTCCACACCCAAAAAATGAATATTTGTGATGGTATTTATACTAAATCTCCTCCATATTTTACTGAGCCGACTTGTAGTTAATTTTTATTTTTAATGGGGCCGACATACTATAAAAATATTTTATTTCTGGGCCGACTTCACAAAGATTTTTTTTATTCTGGGCCGACTTGTATTCAATTTATTCTTTTATTAACTTGGATCCAACCTGTCTTCAAGGCATTTTCAAGGTTTCTTCATCAAGGCATCTTCAAGGGCTTCTCCAATGTCTACCAGGGCTTCAAGACCATCTCTAGGGTCTTCAGCATCATCAGCTGGGTCTTCAATATCTTCAGCAAAGTGGTGGCATCAAAATCCAAGCGTGTGGGTACAAGGACCTTGTCAACTGGGTATAAGGTGCTTCAAGGCACAAACCCACTCTGCAAGGGATCAAGGCACTGCAGGTGGGACTTGGTGGCATCAATGACATCCTGTGGGGCCACTGCAAGTCCATGTTGGCATCAATGACAATTTCATCAACAATCTCCCCCTTTGTCATTGATGACAACAACACATGCTCCCCCTATGAGCATGCTCCCCTTTTGTTTTCATCTCTCCCTTTGTCTTCATCTCTCCCCCTTTGGCATCAATGGCAAAGGGTGTCCACATAGCTGTGTCTGAAATCTCTGATCACTACTCACTGCTCCCCCTGTCAATATGCACGATCCTAGGACCTGTCTGTATACCTAGAGTAACCATCCTTTCTCCTTTGAGTTCATTCTCCAACCTCATGAACTCAAAGTGTGTTAAGCTCTTTGAGAGACCTTACACTTGGCTTGCCATATGGCAGCCATCCTCCTTGCTCTGATCAACCTCTCCTATCTGCAACTGCTCTGTCTTCCTCATCCATACTTGCTTCTTGGCATATGTCCTTTGATCATTTGTACTGGCTTTCCTTGATGATTTGTCTAGGTAACTTCTCAAGGATTGTTTTCGTGTACTCCAACAATCTTGAGCTTTGTGCCCGAGGCCACTGCAGCTATAACATCTCATCGTACGACACTGTACAACAATGTGACCAACATTGTTGCATGACCAACATCTGACTGAGCTGTTGGAACTTCCAACACTTCTTTGATCAACTTCATTTCTCCATGCCTGAGAGTGTCCCTGATTGTAGAAATTTGTCTTCTGATCTTCAAATCTTCTTGCTGATGTGTATGGAGTACTCCTTCTTGCTTGACTTCTTTGACTGGCACATTCATGGGCTTTGTGTCCAAACCCACTACAGGTGTAGCATCTCAATGTGTGACATGTGGCAACAACATGTCCGACTTGATTGCATGTCCAACATCTAACTGAGTCATTGGGGCTTCCAGCCCTTCTTCTTCCATAGAATCTACAATCCATAGCCTTATGACCAAAGTTAGAACAAAAATAACAATAACCATTGAAGCTACTTTCATACCTGGGTCTTGTAGTTGTTTCCTTTATGACGTTGCTTTGATGAACAGACCTAACTCCTTGTTTCATCTTTAAACTTCCAAAATCCTTGTTGTCATGTGCAGGTGCCTGGGAGCAGCTTTGGACGTTGATGGACCTGCTTCTGGAGTCTTCAGAGACCAAGTGTCATCTTCAGATTTTTCTTTGTTCTTCTTGTAACCAAGACCAGTTTTGTCGAGAGGAGATCTTTGGCAATCTAAGATCTTATCTAGGACAATTGAACTATCTTGGAGCTTGACCAAGGCTTCGTTCTTCTTATCTTTCTTCCTGAGACCAACTGCCTCCAATTCCAGCTTCTGGACTGTTTCCTCCTTTTCTTCGAGCTGTCTCTTCAAGATTTATTCTGTCCTCTTGGCTTCCTCCAGCTGAGTCTTCAGATCATGATTGACCTCTCTAGTTTCTTCAAGCTCTTGAGCAGGATTTTTTGATTCTACCTTTTGATTGATCAATTCAATCTTTAATTGTTCAATTTCAGCATCCTTGTCTTTCATTTGATCTCGCAACTCTTTGTCCTTGTCTTTGAGCTTTAGGAGCAACACTTTCATTAACATGGTCTTCTGCTTATATTCATTCAAGGAGTCCAAGATTTCATTTTTGAGCTTTGTGAAATCACTCTGGTTTAGTTTTACTGTGCTTATAAACCAATTGGTTCTAAGATCAATATTTAGCAACGTGATATGTATCTGATATGCGGTCTTTGATAACCCTTCATCATCTTCTGCAAGAACCTTGTCAATTTCATCACACAAGCTATCATTATAATCACAAGAGTCCATACCTTTATTAGAGTCCTCTTCTTGTTTGTCTTCTTTCTTGATTGAGCTCTTCTGGGGGTTTGTCTTCTGATTTCTGATTTGTCTTTTCGGGTTCTGGTCTTGCCTTCTGATACTCACTCTCCAGCTTGAACCATAGTTCTTTTGCCGAAGTGTACTCTCCTACACTTTCCTTCACTGAGCTGGGAAGTCCATCCATGAGAAACTTCAAGGCTGTAGTGTTGTCCTTCTTTGCTTCCTTCTGTGCAGCTGGTTTTCCTTTCTTGTTTGATGGAGCGGGTGGATTGATGACAATTTCCCAAACACCAAACTTCTTCAGATAAGCCTTCATTTTGCTCCTCCAACTGAAATAATCTGTAATATCAAGTACAGGCACGTCATTGCTTGATGACTCTTTCTTTTCCTCCATTGTGTCTAAGGATCTCCTTCAAGCTTGCTAGGCTTGTGACGAAGGCCGGCTCTGATACCAATTGTAGACACTAAGAGGGGGGGTGAATCAGTGTGAAGCCAATTTTAAACTTTTCTTAGCTTATCACAGTTAGCTACCAATTCATCATTCCATTACTCTACCAATCTCATAATTATTTCATAAAATTCATCATTCACATAGCATTTAAATCATCAAGAACCATAACACAAAAGAACACAACACCATATAATTTTGTAATCTTTTTGTATTAGTTTTGGTTCGGCTACAACCGTTAGGTAAAATCAGCACCTACTGATATGAAGAGCACCTACTCTGCATCCAAGACCCTGCCTGGTTTTCTTAGACCCTGCTAAGAAGGGTTTGAGGTATCCTAACCTCAAAAGCAAGACAAGCTTTCATTTACAATCAAAGCTTACAGTTACATCAACTCATCAATCACTTGTCTCTTGCTGTCAACTGTCTCAGCTCATGCCCATCTGCCCATCATCAACGCTACTCACTGTCTTCTCTGATCATCATTCTTCACTGTTGGTCATCCTCTTCTCGTTGCTGCAACTCTAGGTGATACTTCTGAAGATTGTCACCATCATCATTGTCAAGGAAAGGACTGGAACATCAATTCTTGCATATTCTGATTTGTCCTTTGCTCAAAATTCTGCTCTCTAATCATTCTGTCAAAACTGCCTGTTACAATTACTTCTTCAAGTCTTTAACCTTTTATTGGCTGTGCATCAAAACTTTGGACTCCCTACCTGGGATATGTATGACTGCTTGTACATCACCATCATCACACTGCTGCTGTTGAGTAGTATGAAGAAATCTTCAACACTGAATCATCATCCTTAGACTATGGGGTTATCTTCTCATGCTGTGCATGCATTGGTGTCACTTCAACCTATCAGGACTTCAATCTCAACACAGGTTTCCGCTCATGCCCGTGTCATAGAACTGCTCTTGTCAAATGAGTCATCAATCACTGTTAAGAACATCTCTGCTACTGTCAAAGCAGCATATGCCACTGTTTTGTAGTTGTCAGACTCACAATCATGTCACAGCTTGCTGCATAATACTAATGCTCAAGGGACCAACTTAATCTAATGCTGTACTAAATTCAGGATTGCCTTAATACCTCAGTCATCAAGTATACTTCAAGAATTGGCTTCAATAAAATCTTGAAACTCTATTGTTTGAACAAATTCAAATACCAACCAAAATGATCCTTTGAGCAGCTGTCAAAACAAGAACATCTAGCATGATGCTATGACCCTTGTTAGTTGTCTTCAAAGACCATACTCAGCCTAGTGTTGCATCTTCCAAATGAACACATAAAATAGATACCCAAGAGTGATCAAACCTTGGAACAATACATTGTGCATGTCACTCTTCAAAACTTTGTGACCGTTGAGCCATCATTGTGTATCACAATAACTGTCCACTTCAATGTGTCACTATCATCAAGCATACATCATAGTCTTCATCATATTGCTACTTTACCATATCACTGTTGTCAAACCAATCTTCTACTGCTGTCACCTTCGATGCCTTGACTGGAAGATAAGTCTAGCGAAGTGTGCATGAACAGAGATCAAGCCTTTATCTTGGCTTAGGAACGAATATCCATAAAACCAAAAGATTGTGCTTATAACAACATTTCCTCTGTCACTTGTGTATACCAGTGCTTGATTTTAGTTTGTTTCGAGTCATGCACTTAATTCCAGTTTCTGAGAAACATTGTGTAAACACAAACACATTCTTTGAAACTTCTTCTACCCTTCAAACTGCCCTCTGTAATTTCACTAATTCTTACAACTTAATGCTATCCAAAGATAACATATTTAATGAATACTGAGATATCTGACTGTAGATCACCGAAGAACAGAGATATGATGTTCACTTAACTTTTGACTGCGACTTCTATCCACTTCATTAACCCGAACTGTAGAGAGATGTATCATCCTTTGGTAAGTCATATCTCATAGATGATTCAACAGCTCATCAACCGACTATATCATCATATTTTGTCATCACCAAGAATTAGAGCAATATGTACCTTGTCAACTTCGATGCCAGCTCAGTGAGTTTCCCAATACATGAGGCAAACAATCTGAAACTTTGGATAAAGAGGCAGGACGAAATTTATGCAGAGACAGTCCGAAAACATTGAAGGAGGCAACCATCGAGTTCAAACTACTCTGTTGCTACACACCTCAGTCGCGATTACTCCACTCGAGAATCTTAGAGTTGTCATATGAACCTCGGAAGCCTGTCAACGCTGAGAGAGAATTCAGGACTGTTTAAACCAAGAGAACTTGGTCTGTTCCATACATATTAAAGGGTCCGTGGTTTTACTGTAGATAACCTCCTGTTAAACAACGAGTTTGATATGGCTCGCCTTTGCATCAGACTTTCATTTGCATGGCTGCCTCAGTCATTAAAATCAGAGTTAAGAATCCTCTCCAAAATGTGACTGTGACAAATTGTTGCTACCTCCAACAAAATACCCCAACTGTTGTTGCCTTGAACTTCCTTTCATACCCGAAAATCAGAAGAATAAAAACTTCTTTTCTGTTGCTATTGCTAGTACCTTTCCTCCCGCAAACCCAGAATGTAGAAACCCTATGTTGAGCTCAGGTGAACTATGGGTGACTGTCTCGAGGTGCGGGTGCCTTGTACAAGCCCTAGCAGGGCTGCGGCCTGCCTAGGAGAGGCCCTAAGGGATGCTGCTGAGGTTTTGCCTATTGTAGAATGCCCTAGATAGGGCTCAGCCTGCCTGGTGAAGACCCTAGCAGGGTTAGGGCCACATAAAATTTAAATCCAAACAAGAAACTTCCATGAAAATTCAGAATTGTTGATCCACCGAAATTTCCAAAGAAAACATTTCAGACTGCTCCTCCAAAAATTTCCTCAGTCTGCTGCTACGGTTGCCTCAGTCAAAATCTTAGAGCTCCACCGAAATTTCCATACCCAAAAAAATGAAGATTTGTGATGGTATTTATACAAAATATCCTCCATATTTTACTGAGCCGACTTGTAGTTAATTTTTACTTTTAATGGGGCCGACATACTATAAAAATATTTTATTTCTGGGCCGACTTCACAAAGATTTTTTTTAATTCTGGGCCAACTTGTATTGAATTTATTCTTTTATTAACTTGGAGCCGACCTATCTTCAAGGCATTTTCAAGGTTTCTTCATCAAGGCATCTTCAAGGGCTTCTCCAACGTCTACCAGGGCTTCAAGACCATCTCTAGGGTCTTCAGCATCATCAGCTGGGTCTTCAATATCTTCAGCAAAGTGGTGGCATCAAAATCCAAGTGTGTGGGCACAGGGACCTTGTCAACTGGGTACAAGGTGCTTCAAGGCACAAACCCACTCTGTAAGGGATCAAGGCACTGCAGGTGGGACTTGGTGGCATCAATGACATCCCATGGGGCCATTGCAAGTCCATGTTGGCATCAATGACAATTTCATCAACATAGTATGTATAAGGAATATGTATATTTTAAAGATATATATGCAACCTATTAGAATCCAGTTGCCCACAATAGAAGTCAATGGTTGGACCACATGTTATAGGAAGGATTGTTATTCAAGAATAATAAATTGTGCATTCCTAAATGTTATGTGAGAGAAAATATGTTACAAGAGAAACACAGTGGAGGTTTGTCATTCCATTTTGGGCAGGACAAAACATTTGCTCAGGTGAGTAATTTTTATTTTTGGCCTGGAAAGCAAAATGATGTCAAGAAATTTGTTTAAAATTGCAGGATATGTCAACATGCCAAATGAAGGAGACAAAATATTGGACTATATCAACCCCTACATATTCCATCTAGGCCTTGGGATTTCATCAGTATGGATTTTGTTCTTGGGATTGCCTATAACTCATAGGGGTTATGATTCTATTTTTGTGGTAGTAGACAAGTTTTCAAAAATGGCTCATTTTATTGCTTGTAAGAAGACCAATGATGCAACAAATATTGCAAACTTATTCTTTTTAGAAATTGTGAAGTTGCATGGTTTGCCTTTAAGCATTGTGTCTGACATAGATCTAAATTTGTTGTTGCAATTTGTTCTTTTCAGAAATTGTAAAGTTGCATGGTTTTCCTTTGAGCATTGTGTCTGACACAAATACTAAATTTGTTGGTCATTTTTGGAGAACTTTGTGGAAGAAATTGGGCACAAAACTCAGTTTTAGCTCTTCTTATCATCCTCAGACTTATGGTCAAACTGAAGTGTAAAACAGGAGCTTAGAAAATATTTTGAGAAGTCTTGTTTATGAGAATCCTAAACAATGGGATTTAGCTCTTGCTCAAGTTGAGTTTGCTTACAATGATTCACCTAACAGGAGTACATGTATGAGTCCTTTTCAAATTGTGTATGGAATACATCCAAGAGGAGTGTATGAACTTAGAAGTTTGGGAGGACAAGAAAAGAGAAAGGTAGATGGTGAATATTTTGCATCCAGTATGCATGAGCTACATGAAAGTGTCAAAAAACAAATTGCAAAAAAGTACCAAGAAATTTAAACAGAGAGAAGACATGAAGAGAAGGGAAGTAAATTTCCAGGTTGGAGATTTAGTGATGGCCTATCTCCAAAAGGAGAGGTTTCATAAGGGACCCTATAATAAATTAAAACTCAAGAAAACTGGTCCTTATAAAATTTTGAAGGAAGTTTTCTGCAAATGCATATGAAATAGAACTTCCTTTGATCTTCGAATTTCTTCAATTTTTGTAAATATTTACGTGTTCAAAAATAAGAAATGATCTCTGATGAAGGTAATACATTTATAGATTGGAAAGGACAATTACCATAGAAAGAACAACCACATATTGAAGCTATCCTTGACAATAAAATTTCAAAGAAGACTAGGAATTGAGATTATTTTCAGTATTTGGTAAAGTGGAAAGATCAACCATCTGAAGATGCAACATGGATGACTGAACTAGAGATTTCCAAGTACAATGTAGACCCTGAAGAACTAATAAATAATTATTTTCTTCACTGGAGTATGATGCAGGAGCATCGAGTAAAAGTCATATTTTTTTGGTTGAGCGGGAAAAGTTATGTTTTTGCTTCCATGTAATCTTTTCTAGAAGATAGGATTAGTTGTTAATGACTTGTAATTCATTTTTTAAATAGGGTTTGTTTGATTGTAATAATGGCAAGTCGCCAAAGATACCCTCGAATCTTGCAAAATGTTGCTCGAGGATAGGATAGTTGTAGATTTACTTTCTTAGGAAATTCAGATCTTGCCTATTCAGATATGGCATATTTGATAAATTTCTATATTAAGTGTCGAATGTAATAATCAGAGAGATATGGATGCATAGATGCATAAGTGGGTGAGTGTGTGAATGAATGCACGCATGAATGGTTAATTGAATGAATATCATAGTTCAATACTCTACACATATGCGATTATTTGATGTCTTCTTTTCAATATCCATAAGTATGCTTAATTCTCTATGTATATGAGTCTTTATTATTGATAGAAATGTTTATAGAATTCATAAAGATGGAGATATATTCATGTGAGTATAACAAGAATGAATTGATGATTTCCCTGATCAATTCGTATGTAATTGTCTGAGTAAAAATCTATAATCTAGACAGATCTACAGTCGTAGATGAATTCCACAAAAGAAAAGTGTACGGGAATGAAGTTTCGTATTTGATCAGAGATCAATGGCTAGGAAGCATTCCGCAAAATATCAACGGTTCTCAGGAGTTGCAAGAAGAAACTTATGAGAGGAAAATTGCATAAGCCCATTTTTGGGAAAAGTGGGAAGGTGTATCTGCAATCCGCAATCTGCTATCTGATTGTGGAAAGTACCATTGCGGCCACAAGAATATAGAAGTTGAGTTTTTGAAGATCAAGAATTGCATTCCCACAATCCGCAATCCGCAATATGCAATTGCGGAAAGGATCTTGCGAAAAGGAAATTGCAGAAAGGAAATTGCGGAAGGACTCAATTGCGGAAATTGAGGTTACAGAACCAAGCTTATGGAAAGCTGGTTGCAGAAGCATAGTTGTAGAATCTAGATCGCAAAATAAGGTTTTAATCAGCATTTTAAGCTGATAAAGAGGACTTTAGGTCTGCTAGCTCTTACCTGCCATCATTTTTTAATGAGTGGCTAATATTAAAAGATACAATGTGATCTCTCAAAGTAAATATGGGAATAAAGGACACCACAATGACATATGTGTGACAGAGAACACTAGGGGAGGGGATTGTCTCCCAAATGGCTAGAGTAGCTGGAATGGCTTTCAATAGTTTCTAACAAACATATTTTCATAATTCAAATAGTTTAACATTAGAAGAAATTTGCATTTCATAAGATACTAACTAGTCTCTGAGGGAAGGTGTCTTGGATTGCATTATGGGCTCTAGATAATGACTCAGCTTATCCCCATAGCCAACGATTGTCTTGGCACGTCCCCTCCCCTCTACTCACCAAGAGAGAGGGTGCGACATCAACTGATCTGTCTATCAAACTGAGGATCTATCCCCATGAACATAAACAGAATGCATTGAAAATAAAATACATGTACAGAATCATAATGCATGTAAATACAATGGAATCAAATACATTTCAACACATTCATATGTTCACAAATCAAATACATTGCAGAGATTAAATACAAGAGAGCACTTATCTTGTAAATGAGTTGTCTTGCAACTAGCTATGTCGTTGCAACGTTACACCCAACCATAGGCCATTTGTTCTCATCAATCTCTCAGCACAACTGCCACCCCCAAGCTAGGCATGATTTCCACAAGGAATAAGGGAAGAGCAGGCTAGCACATAGCCAAAAACCACCAAGGTTTAGCCAATCCAATCTACAGTTGGGTTTACCAGGATTCTAAGGCAGTGGAAATGATGAATGGCTAAGCTAGTGAGCTCAACCACAGAGCTATGGACACCTACACAAGATCTATCTAGCTTGGCCTCCACAATACCTACACACCCAACACAATGAAGTATTCCCTTCACTACTACATAGTCCCTCAGGCCATACCTTCCCTTCCATTGCTCTTCAGGGTATGCATAGAAGAATAGCCAGTCCCTCTTCATCTTTCTGTGAGGTTCATCTCTTCACTAGGTTTATCAAACCAATTTTGTCCTCTTCCACTCCTACAGTTCAGAACAAAACAAGGATTTACAGAACAACAAAACACAAGTGTTGGGTATGAACCAAAAATGTTTTGGCAACCAAAAAACGAAATGGTAAATGGTAGAAATCAACTCTGGGAGAGAAATACGATTTCATAAAACGTTTAATGGCTTCACAGAGGAAAAAAAAACCTCGACAAACCCCCAATTCATGGATCTATCTTCCCAGCCACTGAGCAATACAAAAGTGAATTCCCATCCATGGAGAAAATGAGGAAACTCCAAAAAATCGTGAGGGAAATGCCCCAGATTTCTCCAACTATGTGAGGAAGAGAAACGCATGGGTTAGCAATGGTTTGGGCACCCATTTCTTGGAGTTTTCTTGCCCCATAAGTAAAAATTCAATTTCCCAAAAATGATGGCTTTCCCATACACGAATTTGACTGCCATACTCTTCCATTCCCCATGCATTAACTACCTCAACCAATTTCTCAAAGAAATAAATGATTGGGTGAATAAGACAAAAAAGGTAGTTGACAGCTTTATGGGTTCTCCCATTGACATTTGGATTTACCCTATTGGCTCAAAGGTTTGAATATTTTCCCTCCCTATTCCTTGTGAATCATGCCCCCGTCTCTTTGTTGCATTGACATAGCTAGTTGTGGGTATTTTTATTAAATTGCATATTTACATGATGTCTCAATTTTTTTAATGTGCCTAGCTAGCACTAAAACCATATGCATCGATTTTAATTGTCGATAGATAAAAAGCTAAATCCATGGTTGGGCCTTGGCCTTGAGCTCATCACCATGGTTAAATAACGATATTTACATCATTTACAATTTTAATGCAATAAGGGTCAAAATTGGGATATTACATTACCCTCCCCCTTAATTTAGCATCATCCTCAGTGCTCTTCAAAATTGAACAAAAACGGATGTGCCACTCTCATGGAATCCTCCAGCTTCCATGTAGCCTCATCATAGTGCTACCATTGCACCTTCACCTGTCCAATAGCTCAGTTCCGGAGGACTATTACCTTCTTGTATAGGATGCGCAATGGTGTGGCAATGGTCTGTCTTGCCTAGCATTTAAAGTTGGTTGAACAAACAAGTATTTCAGACCACAATGGTCTGTCTTTAGCTCAAATTTCCTTCCCATTAAGTAACATCTCCACATCTTTAGAGCATGTACTATGGCTACAAGTTCTAAATCATGAGTAGCATAGTTATTCTCATGTTCCTTCAACTTTCTTGACTCATAGCATACCACATGGTTGTCTTGCATAAGAACTCCTCCAAGTCCTTGATTGCATGCATCAGTACACACCACAAAGTCTTTTTTGGGTCTGCAATTTTCAATATTGGTGCACTCGTAAGAAGATTCTTCAACCGTTGAAATATTTCTTCACATCTTGGCGTCCATTCAAACTTTATCCCCATTCTTTTGCAAAGAAGTGATTGAATGTGTGACCTTGGAGAATCCTTCAATGAACCTCCTGTAGTACCCAGCAAGTCCCATAAAGGATCTCACATTTGTCACATTTCTTGGAGTTGGCCAATTCATAATGGCCTCAATCTTCTCAGGGTCCACAAATATTCCTTCGTTTGAGATAATGTGACCCAAATAATGAATTTTATCTTTATAAAAGTCACATTTGCACAACTTTGCATACAACTTATGCTCCCTTAGCAATTGCAATACCATTCTCAAATGTTCTTCATGCTCTTCTTCATTCTTAGAATAAATAAGAATGTCATCTACGAAGACAAGAACAAACTTGTCCATATACTTGCTAAAAACATTATTCATGAGACACATGAATGTAGATATGCATTTGCGAGACCAAATGGTATCACCACAAACTCATAGTGCCCATACCTTGTTCTAAAGGTTGTCTTATGAATATCTTCCTCTTTGATTCTTACCTGATGGTAACTAGACCTCAAGTCGATTTTTGAAAATACGTTTGCTCATCTCATTTGATAAAAAAAAAGGTCATCAATTCAAGGTAATTGGTATTTACAGTAACTTTGTTCAACTGCCTGTAGTCAATACATAACCTGAGTGTCTCGTCTTTCTTTTTCACAAATAGAATTGGTGCTCCCCACAGGGATACACTCGGCGTGATATATTTATTTTCCAACCACTCTTGTAACTACATTTTCAGCTCTAGAAATTCTGGTGTGCTCATCCTGTAGGGTGTCTTGGACACTGGTGTGGCTCTCGGCACAAGGTCAATTGTAACATCGATGTTTTTCTTTGGAGGAAGTCCTGGAATCTCATCAGGAAAAACATCCCTGAATTCTTGCAATACAGGATAGTCCTCCAACTTAGGAGTTTCATTTTCTGTTGCCTCCAAAACATGGGTTGCATACAATCGACAACCTTTCCTACATAACTTCTTTAACTGCATTGTTGAAACCTGCCTAACAGAAATCACCTTTGGAATGCCTCTTACAACCCTTGGGTTTCCTTCATCCATGCATTCAAATGTCTTGTTGTAGCAATCAAGTTTAACCTTGTGTGCTTCTAACTAGTCCATTCCAATGAGAATATCATAGGAACCAAGTGGCAAAATGTTGAAGTTTGCATAAGTGAATAGCCCATCCATATCTAATGGACATTTCTCTACAATTTCACTAACTTTTCGCTTGGTTCCAGTGGCTAGTTGAACTAACCATGATTTGTTATGCTTTAATTTCTTAAGAGCACAAATCTCAACAATTTTAGGAGAGATATAACTGTGAGTAGATCCAGGGTCAATCAAAATAGAAACATATTTCTTAGCAATCTTACCTTCAACTTCAACCACAGTTGATTGATGATCTGCCTGGTGGTCATCTAGTGCTACATAGATTCTAGGGATGGTCCTTGCCACTTGACCCACAGTTTAAGCTCCTTGGATGATGTGAACTTGACTTACATTCCCATTCTGATGCGGATAGTTCCTAAGCATATGGTCTCCTACACATCCCCAACATTGAATTGGTTCTCTTGGCTTATCTCCCATCATTCTGGCTAGCTTAGTCACAGCTTTTGATGGCTGCCTTTGCTGATTTCAGTGGTGAGAGAGTTTGAAACATTTCTTCCTTTGGTCAAACTTCTCATTCCTCTTGTCCTTCCATGCCTTATGGAGATCAGGTTTGCTTTTGTTTTTATCATAGCAATACTTGGCCTTCCTTATTGGCCCTTCTAGAGTTTGAGGTTCATCAAAATCAATCCTATCTTTATATGCCTGAGGTAACCCACTTAGAAAACGTTGAATTTTCACTTTATCATCTCGAATATACCTAGCATACCTCAATAGTTCCAAGAATTTGTTTGCAAATTCCTCCATGGTCAATTGTCCCAGTTTCAACTCATGGAACTCTTTAAGCTTACCATCATAGTATCTATCATAGAGGTACTTCTGCTTGAAAAATTTCTTGAACTGTTTCCACGCAATCTTTCTTTCATTGATCTTCTTCACTTGCTTGAGGTGCTCCCACCATCTCGATGCTCTTCCATTTAAGTTGAAGATGGCTATCCTTGCCTTCATATTTCTAGAGTAGTCTTGGACTTGGAAATACTTTCTCATCCCAAGAAGCCAAGCTTCAGCTTCTTGACCAGATTTTACCTCACCATCAAATGTAGGAGGCTTTTCCTTCTTAAATTCCCCATATGAACTATTCATGTAATGCCTTTTCCTCTTTCTCTTGTGAGATGAAGAGATTGAACCCCCAATGGATTCTTTAGAGTCAGAGGATCCACTAGAAGATATTTATGGAGTATGGGTTCAATCTCTAGGAACTTTTCTTGAGCTATTGGTCCTCTTGCGGGAATTTCTCCTTGAACTATTCCCACTCCATTCTGGATTGGTTGTCTGATGCCCAGAGTTTATCTGCCTTTGGATGTTTGTCAAACTCTGTAGTGTGGCTGCATTCAACTGATTTTGATCTTCCTGAACTTTAAGCATCCTTTCATTTTCTTCTCTACAACTTTTCAACTCCACCCTTAGGCTCCTCATGGTAGCTGCAATATCTAGGGAAGTCTCTTGATATATTCTCCCATTGGATTTTGTTTCATCATTCTCAACCTGTATGTTCTCCCCCATGGAATCTGTCTCGATCTCATAGGGATCATGTGCATCATTCATGATGATAATCTTCTTCGCCCAACCAAGACCAAATTTTCCAAGCTGCACTATGTGGAATGTTGCCTTTGATGTGACTATGATTCTGCAAAATGTGTTCATAAACACAATTGTTAGCTACATGATATTCTCATAAATTCATAATTTACTTTCCTACATTTGGAAAAATCCTATATTGACAACTTGTTAAAACATATAATTTTCTCACAGTAAATGACTGTCTCAGGGGGACAACGAGGGTCATGGTGGGTCGAGGGTAGCACCCTTGTTTTTTTTGTAAATCTTTCAATTTCACGCAATCTGGCGCATAAGTTCAACCTCATTTTTCAACTTTCTAGCACCTGCAAATCCCACTGAAAAACCTGTTAAAATTCTCAATTTCGATAAACTCGTCTTTTTCTTTCAATCGACGAACCCGCCAAAGTTTTCTAACATGTCGATGCAAGTCATATTTTTTTTCGACATATCGTAAACACTCGTCGAGTTTTTCCGTCACGTTTCGGCAAAACTTTCCTTCTTACACCAATAAAAAAAACTCAACTTTTCCTTCCAACGTGTCGGCAGAACTCAACTTTTTCTTTCATCGTGTCCGCAAAAATCACTGAGTTTATCTGACGTATCGACAAAACTCGCCCAGTTTATCCAACGTATCAGCAAAATTCCGCTTTTTCTTTCAATGTGTCAACAAAACTCGTTGATTTTTCTAGACACATATCAGCAAAACTCAGCCATTTCTTCCGACATGGAAATTTCGACACTTAGAAAATTTTTCTTTCTTCCTTGGTAAACTTACCAATTTCTTTCGACAGGCATCGATAAAACTCCGCTTTTGCTTCCGATACATCGGCAAAACTCGTTGTTTTCATCCGACCTATCAACAAAACTCGCCAAGTTTTTTCAACATAGAAATTTTCAAACACTTAGAAAAAATTTCTTTCTTTCGTGGTGACCTCGAAAAATCTTACCGAGATGTATCAGTGAAACTCATCGAGTTTGGCCAACATGTGTCGGCAAAACTTGCCCAATTCTTCCGACATGCATCGGCAAAACTCCCCAAGTTTTGCTGACATGTTCATACTTAGAAAAAAATTATGACAAATTTTCTTCCTTTCTTTGTCATCGGCTCAACTCATCCTTTCACGTTGACATGCATCAGCACAATTCAACCAACTTAGTCGACATAGAAACTTTAAACACTTAGAAAAATTTTGAAATTTTTTTCTTCCTTTGTCGGCAAACTTGCCAATTTCTTCCAATATGTCAGCAAACTCGCCAAAGTTTTCTAACACACATCAGCGAACTCGGTAATTTTTGCCGACATAGAAATTTTAACACTTTTTTCTCTTTCTCGTCGTCTCAACTCAGCCAACTCAACCAATAGAGACAGGCAAAATTTTCAAATATAACTAGAAAATTTTATTTATTTTTATGCTCAACAGGGGGTAATCTAACCTCTGTCAACTGTTCATCTTGGCCCATTCAGGCCCAATGCTGCAACCACTACTCTAATACCACATCGTCTGGAGCAACCAAGTCTGGTTGATCTCTTAATAATCGAATCCGACTATCATGTTGGATGATAAATAAGAATAATATATATAAGATTATGAATATTACAAAGATGTCTTGGCATTAAATATGACTTGGACATTCATGATGAGGAGACGCCTCCTTTCATACTAACCTAACTTATAAATTATTTATTTATTTAATTATTTTCTTATTTATGTTTGTTACATTTCCACTCCCTTTAAAGGAGCTTTGTCCTCAAAGCTTGAATATTTTCCTATTGTTGTTTTTATTCTGGCTCTATGTCGCACTGATGACTTGAGAGGTGCAATTTGATTGCGACCATTGCCTCATTTTGATTATCATGTCTTGGTATTTGCAATAAGTATGAACTTGGTGAAGTTTTGTTTACACTTTTTCTACTTGTGTGATTGCTTCTTTTAACTATGTTTGTCATCAATTGAACATGCTCAACATACATTACGACCTTCACTATTTTTGTGTTGTTATCCCCAACACATTTTGTGTCAGTTCCCTTGAACGAGCTCCCTGTTCTTATAATGCTCATAAGAACACTGGTCTTATCTTGTCTTATAGATATTATAGTTGCTTCCCTTGATGTTCTTTATAGCCGTCTTTGTGATGATATCTATCCTTTGTGTGTTTGTTATTGTGACATTTTTTTCGTAGCATTGATCATCATTATTGTTAGCAACATTGGCTTGTCTCTTATCACAATCTTGGTCAGGATCATCCTTCTCCTTGTCAATTATTTCGTTGTCAATTCCCTTATTACTAGGGTATGTTATATCTTTGTATTGCATGTTATATTGATTGATGCCATTACTCTCATCGAGGATGACATACTGGCCTACTCTATCTTCCTTTTTTTCATCAACTTGGGTGGCTTCTTCTACGTGATTTTCACCTCCAACTACATTTACTTTAAGTGTTTCATCCATAGTTTTCTTTATTTCATCTATGTCCTTAAGGATTTCCTCAAGGAGATCTATGAATTCGTCACTCTTACTATAAGATGCCATGGATGTTTGTAGAATGCTATTTTGGCCTTTTAAGGTGAAATTTTGAATAATAATATATTAATTAATTAATTAATTAATAATAATAATAATAATATTCATAAACTATATAATATATAGTTTTTTTAACAAATATTATAATATTATTTATATTATAATAAATACAATATTTGATTTTTTTAAAAATATATTTAAATTAATATATTATTTTATGTTATATTGTTATAATAATTTTTTTTGTTTTGTTTTTTGCAAGACATGGAGTGGAGGCGGCTGTACGGCGTGTAGGGGGAAGAGAAGCAATGGTGTGTGGGAGATGGGAGGGAGCAGTGCGCGGAGCCGTTGGAGCAATGGCGTGGATTGGATGTTGTCGAGGCGAGCGCAGGTGGGCGGAGAAGGGAATGGGACGGGGGTGAGTGATGAGCAAGTAGAAAAATGGAAGAGTAGCAAAGGACATAATGGCTGAGGAGCAGGAACAGCTGGTAGAGGCGTTGGTTTCTTGGTAGCAGGCTGAGCTGGTTGCTTGGGGGAGAGTGAAATGGAGTAAGTGGAAGGGAGGTCGGAGAGGTGATGCGCACGTGGGTGATTGGGATCGGGTGGAGAGCAAGGAGTGGTGAGGATGGAGAGCGGAGGTGATGGAGGGTAGGGCATGAAGGTGATGAAGGGCGCGAAGGTGATGAAGGATGTGGAGGTGACAGAGAGTGCATGAGGATATGGAAGCAGTAGGTGGAGAGCTGCGGCTGATGGAGGGAGCCTGTGGAGAGCACGGAGTAGGAAGATGATGCAGCAGTAGAAGGGTAGAAGCGGTGAGGTGAGGTGGAAAGAAGTGGAAATGGGGGATGGAGCAGGTGCGTAGGGAATGGAGGATGGAGCAGGGGAATAGAGAGCAGAGGTGATGGAGGTCGCTAGCAGGCTGGAGGACGTTGGTGTTGTTTTTTTTTTCTTTTTCAGCAACACTTGGGATGAAGTGATAGGTGGTGAAATGGAGTAGCGAAAGAAATCAAGGATTGATGAACAGATTCGAGCTCAAGTAGGAGTTGATGAGCCGAGTTCAAGCTCAGAGTGCAGGAGCGAATCCGCTCTGATACCAAATGGAGCAACCAAGTTCGGTTGATCTCTTAATAATCGAATCCGACTATCATGTTGGATGATAAATAATAATAATATATATAAGATGATGAATATTACAAAGATGTATTGGCCTTAAATATGGCTTGGACATTCATGATGAGGAGACGCCTCCTTTCATAGGCATATGATTGAGGTTTGTGGCATTGATGACCGGGTGACCAAGTATCTGCACAGTACCTACATTGTGTCTCTTTTTCTTGCTAATAATGGTTATTGCCTCTTGTTTTAATTCCTTCCAATTTGCGTTCTGTGGATTATTCTTTATGTCTTGCTACTTCCACGTTAGGTATGTCATGCAACTTTAACTCTTTTTGGAGGTATGGTTTAAGAACTCCTAAATAGGTTTCGAATCTTTGCTTGTCAGACAACCCAAATACTCGTGTCGATAAGGATTCCCACTGATGTGTGAATTCATCAATGCTTCCAACCTGTTGTAATCTAGTAAGTTTACTGAAAAAATCATCTTCTTTGATTCCTTGAAACCTATTAAAAAAAACATTTTTGAACAAGTTCCAGATGTTGGTAAAATTATCTCTCTTCCACCATAAGTACCAATTATAGGCGTACCCTTCCATATGCATTGACACATATTTCACCTTGTCCTTGTCAGATTGAATATTGTAAATGTCGAAGTATTATTCTGCTTTGTTTAGCCAAGAAATGCATTGGTCTTCACTCCCGTTGTATTTCGACAACTCTATTTTTGCCTTAGGTGGGTACACTTTGTGAGGACGATATCGATTTCCTTTTGCCTTATGGTTTGATGATGGCTTGGAACTACTGGACGATGAAAGTGACATATTTGAACTGCTTCGTTGTTGGCAGTGATTTTTAGCCTTTTTATTCTCTATTATCTTACTGATAGCATCTATTTTGTTGTTTAATCATGCCTCCATATCTGACAGTACGTTTGTTTCTATCTCTTGCTTAAGCATCACATTTTTAATCTTTATTTCTTTTTGCAATTCTTCTTGATTCTTTGTGAGTGTTTCCTGGGTGGCAACATGAAATGAGGCATCTAACATGTCTGGACTGTTGACTTGGCCCGGACTGGGTATGAGCTTTTGTAACATCTCGATTAATGTATTATGGTTCTGCGTCATGGTGCTCATGTTCTGTGTTAAGGTGTTTATGTTTTGAGTCATGGTACTCATTTTGTCATCCAGGTCTTTTTGTTTTTTCCTCAAGATGTCAAATTTGTCATCCAGCCTTCTTTCTAGTACCAAAACAAGCTCGTCTTTGAGAATTGTGTTGTTATTTTGCATCTCTTCCTTCAAGCCTTTTTGGTTAGCGACAAGAGACTTGATTTCCTTCTCCATTTTTTCGATTTTCTCTTTTAGCTCCGCCATGGTCTTGGACCCTATATGCAAAGGTGTGTACTTCCAAGCTATTTTGGCTTGTGAGAGATTTTTTTTTATTTAAATGAGATTTAAAAGAATAATAATTAATTATATATTAATTATTATATAATAAAACCTTTATTTTATTATTTTGTTTTAAATATAATAAAACAAAATTAAATGTTATAATATTTTGAAATAAATATTATATTATAATATTATATTGAAATATTATATTATAATATTTAATTTGTTTTTTTGTTTTTTTTTTCGGCAGCACTTGGGATGAAGTGATAGGTGGTGAAATGGAGTAGTGAGAGAATTAAAGGATTGATGAGCCGACTCCAAGCTCAAGTAGGAGTTGATGAGCCGAGTCCGAGCTCAAAGTGCAGGAGCGAATTCACTCTGATACCAAACGGAGCAACCGTGTCCGGTTAATCTCTTAGTAATCGAATCTGACTATCATGTTGGATGATAAATAAGAATAATATATATAAGATGATGAATATTACAAAGATGTCTTGGCATTAAATATGGCTTGGATATTCATGATGAGGAGACGCCTCCTTTCATACTAACCTAACTTATAAATTATTTAATTATTTATGTTTGTTACACCGTCACGTCCCCTCCCCTCATCTCACCGATGGAGAGGACACGACTACACTGCTCTGCGATCTATCAAGCCGAGGATCTAGCCCCATGAACATAAACATAATGCATTTAAAATAAAATACATGTATAAATGCATAATACATGTAAATACAATGGAAGCAAATACATTTCAACACATTCATATGTTCTCAAATCAAATACATTGCAGAGATTCAATACAAGAGAGAACTTATCTTGTAAATCAATTTTCCTGCAACTAGCTATGTCGTTACAACGTTCCACCCAACCATAGGCCATTTGTGCTCATCAATCTCTCAGCACAACTACCACCCCCAAGTTGGGCATGATCTCCACAAAGAATAAGGGAACAACAGGCTCACACATAGACAAAACACACCAAGGTTCAACCAAGCCAATCTATAGTTGGGTTTATCAAGTTATTAAGGCATTGGAAAGGATGAATTGCTAAGCTAGTGAGCTCAATCACGGAGCTAGGGACACCTGCACAAGATCTATCTAGCTTGGCCTCCACAATACCTACACACCCAACACAAGGAAGTATCCCCTTCACTGCTACACAATCCCTCAAGCCATACCTTCCCTTCCAGTGCTCTTCAGGGTGTGCATAGAAGAATATCCAGCCCCTCTTGATCTTTCTGTGAGCTTCCTCTCTTCACTGGGTTTATCAAGCCAATTATGGCCTCTTCCACTCCTACAGTTCAGACCAAAACAAGGATTTACAAAACAACAAAACACAAGTGTTGGGTATGAACCAAAAACGTTTTGGCAACCAAAAAACAAAATGGTGAATGGGGGAAATCAACTCTAGGAGAGAAATACAATTTCAAAAAACATTTAATGGCTTCACAGAGGCAAACATGACCTCTGCAAACCCCCAAATCGTGGATCTATCTTCCCATCCACTGAGCAATACAAAAACGAATTCCTAGCCATGGAGAAAATGAGGAAATTGCAGAAAATCATGAGGGAAACACCCCAACTTGCTCCAACTGTGTGAGGAAGAGAAACACATGGGTTAGAAATGGTTTGGGCACCCATTTCTTGGAGTTTTCTTGACCCATAAGTCAAAATTTGATTTCCCAAAAATGATGGCTTGCCCATACACGAATTTGACTGCCATGTAAATTTGAGCACATAGATCTGTAGACAAATACACAACTCACAAAGTAGATCTCACAATTTACTCAGCAATTGAAGAATGAAACAGTGCAAAAATGGCTTGCAGCTGTGAATGCTTTCATTAATAAAAAAGTAATCCGATGATAATTACAATGAAGTAAAATGGCTTTAATAGCCACATGAAATTCGAATCCACATGAGGAAATTCGAATTGATAGACTCTACTTGACTGTAGGTAACTAAGACCTTGTCTAAATCACTATCAGAGGACTCAGTAGTTAATTGACCTTGTCTAAACCATAACCGGAGTTCATCGGAGCTCTAAAACACAACTCAAGTGTTACATTCAGTGTTGACTAAGGTTAACTAACTGTGGTAGGTGAGAAATGCGCCCCACATGAGTGTAGTCAAGTAAACCTAGCGCTAACTGAATGTAGAGGACTAGAACTGAATGTAAGTAACTCCTAACTTAGCTTGACTAGTCATTAACTGAAGTGAACTGACCTTGGTTGGTTTCAGCACTCCCAGTGGCTTCCTAAATTGTAGGGATTGGTCTAGGAGGCTCCTAAACTGATGCAATCAAATGCAATCAGTGGCAGTGAGCCTCAATTAGTGTTCCCCACACTTTAGTAATTGAAACATGTGCCCCAATTAGGTCAAGTGGACCCAATGGTGTTAATGACTATAAATAGACTGGATGGACTCCCGATTTAGACATGACTCCCAATTTAGAAATATGACCAAATTTGGACAAGGGAGGATTAATAATCCTAACATGCCATACTCTTCCATTCCCCATTCATTAACTGACTCAACCAATTTCTGGAAGAAATAAATGATTGGGTGAATAAGACAAAAAAGGTAGTTGACAGCTTTATGGGTTCTCCCATTGACATTTGTCTTTACCCTATTGGCTCAAGGGTTTGAATATTTTCCCTCCATATTCCTTGTGAAATCATGCCACCATCTCTTTGTTGCATTGACATAGCTAGTTGTGGGTATTTTTATTAAATTGCATATTTACATGATGTCTCAATTTTTTTAATGTGCCTGGCTAGCACTAAAACCATATGCATCGATTTTAATTGTCGATACATAAAACACTAAATCCATGGTGGGGCCTTGGCCTTGAACTCCTCACGTCCATGATTAAATAACGATATTTACATCATTTACAATGTTGATGCAATAGGGGTCAAAATCGGGTTATTACATGTCCATAGCCCCTACAGGTTTGCCACATTATTTTCCTATAGGGGAAAATGGTATTACATCATAAAAGGGATGAGTGCTGATCCCTTGGCCACTAACTAGTTTATTAACATTTATTTGATTAGGTCGTAGTGTTTAGAAACATTATTAATCGCAATTGGCCTTTTTGCATCATTTAGATTTAGCATTTATGCACACCGATGCATTTCACTTTATCAACATAATGCAATTACTTGGCTTGAGGAATACAAAAAGGGCTCGTTCACTCCAGAGCCAAGACTGAAGCAAACATGGGTCCATAATGCACAGAGGAGAAAGTGGGGGAGGCTCATCATTCTCACAAGTCCAAGTCAACAAGTCAAAGCTCAAAGTTCAATAATGGATGTAACTAGATGGGTGAAGGACATGAAGGATGCCACCAAGCAAAGAAAGGAGAATAATTAGGTTGGTATAAAATGGGAACACGTGAGCATATACTAAAGACTAATAATTTGAATCATTCAACTATCTTTGATAACAAGTCCATAAAAAATCATACTAGCACAACATCGCCACATAATGTCACTGCGTGCATAGTAAAAGCTACTAAGATAGGTGAAAGAGACAAAACCATAGTACCATGCCCAACTGCATGATGTATTCTTGCTCAATCATCTGCATCCATATTTGATATAACACATGAAGCACACTCTATCTGAAAAATGCAAAGGAAAAAGGCACCAACTGTTGCTGCTATGTGAACCATAACCCATCCAATAGATCTCAATGGGGTCATAGAGGGGTAAGTCATGACAAGGGGAAACTAGAGTATGGTCTGCGTCATTTGGATAGCTCAAAAAATATATGTCCACAATTGATAATCATATCTCGGCTCATGTAAAGGGATGACTTATGCCTTTGGCATGATGCTCTGCATCATCGTATCCCTGCTACAATGAATGTGACAACATCTGGCTCTAGCTAGGATAAGTACTATAAGCGAGAGACTGCTTGAGAACCTCATAAATATCTAGTCCACAACATCCCTCTCATCAATCCATGATCATGCACCTGATCATCTACTTCATCTTTAAATAATACATGTTCCTACGTCAACCAGAAATCCTATCAATCTCTGCAAACCAAATGTCAAATAGGCATATATGGATATAAAACCAAAACTAGAATAAAAAGATGAAAGTAAATGCATGAAAGTAAACAACTAAACTAATCATTGAAACAAAAACACTCAAGCAAGCATACTCAAAAGATTCAAATCGTAGTCAACACTCAGGAAAAGAAAATAAAAAATCAAATCCTACCGCTCAAATGAGCTTATTCAAATCCTACCTACCCTATTGTAGCTAATTCAAAAAAGTGCTAAATAAAAACATAAATACAGTGTAGCCATTCATCCAACAGATTAATAATTCTTCATTGATGTTCTTTAATAAAACAAGTATAGATAATATTAGAGATTAATGAATTTAAAATCATGGTCCTCTTGACTTGTTCAAAAATCATAGAAGAATCATAATAGTGTAAGCTGAAGTCATGCCAAGTTTGAAACTGATCCTTTCAAATCTCATCCATCCAATCATTGATAGGATCATAAAAATAATGTGATTCATCTTTTAACAATGATGGATAAGAAATTTGACTAAGCCATCCTTTGCTACTATTGTTCTCTTCATCTCTCATGTTGGCATATCAATGGTGTTCACTCTATGATTTATGGCAGAATATACTCGGGAAAAATTAAAAATTATTGAACTTAAAATTGAGACCCGCCCCTTCTGTTGTCCGAAGATTGCGAAAATATGAAATTGGTCTTTGAAATGTTTCTCATTCAAACAATTGATGGGAGCTTTGAAATTGAAAATATTACTAAACCAAGATTACTGAAAAAGGAAATAAAAATTTCTACCACGTAGCATTTGGCATTTAAAAGACTCATTCTTGAACCCTTTGGACAACAAAATATAGTTTGAAAGAGATACAAATTTCACAAGTTCGGATGGGAGGGCAGATTGAAAAATTAAAGCTTGTTCTATATTGCCTAAAGGTGTTATCCCTAGTTCTACATGAAATAAGGGGCACTTGTCAAGGAGATCATCATGATCAACAATGAACATCCAAGGACAAAACTCATACTTAATCAACTCATCTTGAACTAGGATCCGAATAAGGATACTATTAAGGGAATGATTCATTGAAATCTATTGGACAAATCGACTTACAACCATCCCATCACCATGTGATTGTTCTTCTTTAGCTTTCTCATTATGCTCCACTGTGTACAAATGATTACTAACAACAACTTGACATGGAAACATATTGACACAATCATTTTGAAAACCCCCGTCTTCTTTACAAATTTGACTTTCAACCACAATGATCATTTGATTCCTCCTCAACAAAAGTTTGACTATTCTCACCTTCTTCCTCTTCAGTTAATGACTAAAATCTGAATTACAATTTCAATCATTTGAACATTGATCAGAACAATCGTCAACCATGTGATGGTTATGAGGTTTCTCTTCTGGAGATACTTTATTGGAGTCACAAATGAAAAGTTGAATTATATTTAAGATCTAGCCTACAATTGCCTCGGGAAATAACAACAAAGTGTCTCTTGTGATTATATTGATATCTCTTTTAATTTCAGCATGAGGTTTTGAATCATTATTTTCAAAATACTCTATAATATTCCTATGGATCACAGGCACACTCATAATTTGGAACATCTCAATAGAGGAATGGTCCATTTGAGAAAGTAAATCATCATTATATTGATCATCCATAACACAATCATTGTCAGATTGACACTCTAAAGAATTATTAGTGTTCCTACCCATTTATCAATTAAAATCCCTACAAACATGTCTTACCCAGTAATGGGTCTTGGTGATAAATGATCAAGCCATAGTTGAACATCCCCTTGTAAGGATGCACCTAAGGATGGCATATATATCGTCATTTTCTGCATCCATAATTTCCATGTAATCCTAGAGAGTATCCAAATGGCTTTTAATAGATATAGCATTTTTTACACTAAAATGAGGCAACCTCCTGATGTAATCATTTGGCATAGGATAAGGTGCCCTAAGTATTTCAATAAAGTCAAAAGGAGATGGTTTGTCTTGTTTTACGAGCATAGATCCAAATCCTAGGATCTATCTAGCATCGAGAGGGATCAAGTGTCTAGAGGTGCAAACATGTTCTTAAGTATTGCACTCAAGGAGCTATCAGATTTGGCGTGTCTTATATATAGCCATTGATTTGATTCAAACCAAAAGACACATATTTTTATTTAAGATGGACATATACTATTTTTATTATTAATATTTAATATCATTTATGGTCGACATAAAATATTTTTTATTATTTTTTAATTTGTTAGGAACAAACATTACAACATCTCCCCCATACATGGTTTTAAAACCATGTGCAAGGCCCTCCTAAAACCATGGGTTGTTTAGGAGGCCTTGCACATGGTCTTAAAACCATTTGCAAGGCCCTCCTAAACCATGTATAATAAAACTATGGGTTTTTTAGGAGGCCTTGTACATGGTTTTAAAACCATTTGCAAGGCCCTCCTAAACCATCTACAATAAAACCATGGGTTGTTTAGGAGGCGTTGCAAAACCATGTGCAAGGCCAGCATTTTTTTTAGGATAATTCAATTTATTATTTTGTTAGGTAGGAACATTACAACATCTCCGCCGTATTGTGTTTTTTTTCTCACCGACATTTTTTTTTGCGGATACTTAAATTTTTTATTTTTTATTGTTTTGTTAAGTAAGAACATTACAACATCTCCCCCATATTAGGTTGTTTTTGTGGCCGACATTTATTTTGGAGGATAATAAAAAATTTTATTTTATATTATTTTGTTATTAACAAACATTTTCCATACTCGGCAATATTATTTTTGGCTGACATAATATGGACAAACGTTACAAGAACTCCCTCATGACAAACGTTACAAGATCTCTCTCACACTGGGTTGTAAAGCGCCTCTCGGTGCAATAATAGCTCTCATTACTCGACTATAAGGCCTTGGATAGGATTGACATCCAAGTTCATGTTGACATGCAAATTTGTTAGGAGTGGTTAAAACAAATTTTTTATTAAACAGACAAGAAAGATTAAAGGTATCATAAAAATATCGATTTTCAAGCTCATACCCGTAATTATATTCATTTTCATCCCCATACTGAAATTGTGAATTCCATTTGTTCTTTTTAGTCTTATTCACACATTCAGACAATTATTTTACAACTTGTGAAAAGTCAAGGAGAACATCTAGGTTCATTATGATTGATAACTTTAAGATTCTGTATGGGTTCTCCATGTGAACCAAAGTTGAAGCTCACCAAAAGAGATGTTGTTTGATGCAACGAGAGAGAGCTGAGTAATACGTGATGATTGTGTTTAATTCAATGTAATGAGATGCAAACACCAGAATTAGCGTCAAATGTGATATGATTGAGATATAGAAAATGAGACACACTCGCAAATGGCCGAGGCAAGTTTTTGCCTTCCTCGACAACGACACCAAAATTTTTATCTCATGTCTTATAACTACTTGACAAATGAATCATGTCCAAGATGACAGAGAAAATAATGCAACTAAAGGGTGACACTTCAAGGATCCTTCTCCCCATGTATGGTCGATTATCACTTCGAGCAGGATTCATGTCGCTTTATGCTCGAGACGATCAAAGGGGGAGACCCTGGACTAAACCCTATATCAACAAAGGTTATCGAATTAAAGCTAAGGATCTAGGAAGATAAATACTAGGGAAAGTGAATTCAAAGGTTAGGAACACCCCATATTTCGAATATACTCGCTATTAAATGTTCGACAATAAATGTAAGCAAGACAATCATGCATTTCATGAAAAGACAACTTAAATTTTTAAGCACAAATTAATTTTGAAAGAGACCAATGCTTGATAATTGGGTAGAAATGAGTCAAAGGTAAATGGGAATAAATTTGGGATGATGAATTTTAAAAACATCATATAACACTAATGACTACCTTAGACATTATAACAAAATAATGAGGGATTTTGATAGCTAATAATGGATCTAAACCTCATACACCTTAACCTCAAAGAAAGATTTATATGTTAAAATTCCATATGCTAAGCTAGATTATTAGCATTTAATTTGAATTTCATAAAAAAGCATATAGACAGGATCATTGAAAGAAACAGTATCATAAGAACAACATAGATTTATCCTGGGAAAACCCTAAAGGGAAAAACCCAGCAAAAGCTTCCTCAATATAGATGCCCCAAAAAGATAAAAGGTAAAACCCAAAAAGACTAATCCTCCTCCTTCTCCAGCTACAGCTCTTTCTCTCTCTCTTATGCGCTACACAAGTGAGTGTATGTGTATCTCAAATGAGGAGCGCCTCCCTCTATTTATATTCTTTTGTTCACTTAATATTTGACTTAGTTATGCAGGCTCGAGTAATCCTAACTCGGTTATGTAGGCTCAAGTAACCACAACTAGGGTACTAATGACCCGACTTACAACAGAGGGAACTTCCTCATG
>LPNX010547638.1:162506-173022 GCA_001517045.1 Pseudotsuga menziesii | reverse complement strand
ATATATATATAGAATATTCTTTGAAGTTACAATAATTCAACAACCCCCTTAACGAGAAGGGTATTCTACGACAACATCAACAACAACAGTAAGAGAGAGAGATCATCATCAACATCATCAGGGTGACACGTCTATAAATCATTGGAATGTTTTCATCCTCTTCAACATATAGTCTTCATCTTCAAACTTCAACGGCAACAACACTTTGACCACTCGATCGACAACATCATTTCGATCAGCAACATCATCATTTGAACTTTCGATCAGCATCATCATCATCATCATACTCTGAGCGTTCGATCAGCATCATCATCATCATCATACTTTAATCATTCGATCAGCATCATCATCATCTCGATCAGTAATCATCATCATCATCATACTTTGCTCTTTTGATCAGCAACATCATCATCATCACATTCTGATCTTTTGATCGGTATCATCATCATCATCATCACACTCTGATCTTTCGATCAGTAACATCATCATCATCATCATCACACTCTGATCTTTCGATCAATAACATCATCATCATCACACTCTGATCTTTCGATCAATAACATCATCATCATCACACTCTGATCTTTCAATCAATAACATCGTCATCATCAGCAACAACCTGCAATCCACAGTACAAAGACAAAAGTCTTCGGATCACTTTTGGACTTAAGTCCAGGGATGATACAATCCTACCACATTCTCGACAACCGAAGTCACCAGATACAATTACGGGATAATCACTCCCTGTCACTTTAGTACTAAGTCCAAGGATGATGCAATCCTACGATGTTCTCGAGTACCGAAGTCACCGGATCCATTCTAAACAAAAGTTCAAGGATGATACAATCCTACAACGTTCTCGAGTACCGAAGTCGTCGGATCCATTCTGAACAAAAGTTCAAGGATGATACAATCCTACCACGTTCTCGAGTACCGAAGTCACAGGATCCATTCTGAACAAAAGCTCAAGGATGATACAATCCTACCACGTTCTTGAGTACCGAAGTCACCAGATCCATTCTGAACAAAAGTTCAAGGATGATACAATCCTACCACATTCTCGAGTACCAAAGTCACTAGATCCATTATGAACAAAAGTTCAAGGATGATACAATCCCACCACATTCTCGAGGACCGAAGTCACTGGATCCATTCTGGACAAATGTCTCAGGATGATACAATCCCTCTTCATTCTCGGGGACTGAAGTCACCATATCACTTTAGGAAAAGTGTCCAAGGATGATACAATCCCACTACAACATCATTGCTCCCCCTTTCGAGGAAGGTCTTTCCGAACAACACCAAGCTTGTCTTGAAAGTATTCGAACTTTACCCGAGACAGAGGCTTCGTCAACACATCAGCCACTTGTTCATCAGTACTCACATACTAGAGCTTTATGGCTCCCTTCTGCATCATATCTCAAATGTAGAAATACCGGATTTCTATGTGCTTCGGTATATCGTGGAACACTAGGTTCTCTGTCATCTTTATACAACTTTGGTTATCACATAGAATCATGGTAGTATCCAACTCCATATTGAATAAACCTGACATCAGATTTCGAAGCCATATGGATTCACAACTAGCAGAGCAAGTTGCTATATATTCTGCTTCAACTGTGCTAAGAGAAACACTAGATTGTTTCCTTCTAACCATGAAATCATAGCAGATCCCAGACTATAACATCCATCTGATGTGCTTTTCCTATCTGATACAGTTCCATCCCACTCTGCATCTGTATAGCCATACAATCTGTACTCATGACTTCCATCATAGTATAGACCAAAGTCTATAGTCCCTTTCAGATGTCTCATCACATGTTTTGCAACTATCAGGTGAACACGTCTAGGTTGAGCTAGATATTGACTCAAGGTGTTCACAGCAAATCAAATGTTTGGTCTGGTATTTGTTAGATACATCAATGACCCAATAATCTGTCTGTATTGAATCACATCCACTAACTCTGATGAGTCATCAATTAACAACTTCAGGTTGGAATCCATGGATGTGGCCATGCCTTTGCATTCCAACATATTGAATCTTTTCAATATCTCTACTGCCTACTTTCCCTGGTTGAGAAAGATTCCTTCTGAACTTTGCCATACTTCCAGACCTAGGAAATAATGCATTAACCCATGGTATTTCATCTCAAATTCTTTAGTGAGTTTCTTATTTCTTTCCACAATATGTTTCTCATTACCTTTCAGAAATAAATCATCTACATATAGTAATAGTATGACAGGTTCGTCTTCTATAACCTTAAAGTAAAGGTTACGATCGGCTTTACTCTTGGCAAAGCCCATGCTCGTCAGGAAACTATCTATCCTTCCATACCAAGCTCTGGGAGTTTGCTTCAAGCCATACATGGCCTTCTTCAACTTGCATACATGAGTCTTTATGTCTTCAACTTCAAATCCTTGTGGTTGTTCTATGTATATTTCTTCTTCAATCACACCATTCAGGAAGGATGTCTTCACATCCATCTGGTGTGAGTCCCACTTCATAATGGATGCAAGTGCCATGATAGTTCTAATCAAAGTATATCGTGCTACTGGAGAAAATGTCTCTTCATAATCAATTCCCTCTTTCTGAGAGAAACCTTTGGCCACAAATCTTGATTTATACTTCTTGATACTTCTGTCAGCTGCATGTTTTATCTTGTAGATCCATTTGGAGGATACTACACTCTTTCCTTATTGTTTGGGAACTATATCCCATACATCATTCTTCATTATTGACTGGTATTCTTTAGTCATTGCTTCTACCCATTATTGCTTTTGTGCCGCTTCTTCATAGTTTGTAGGTTCTTGATCCACTAGATCACACATCAAAGCCACATAGCTGGAAAATGGCTTGGGCTTCTTGCTTATCCATGTGGATCCTTCAGGAGCTCCATATCTTTCTGCTTTGTGTATAATTTCTCTTGCCCAAGCAGGATTTCTCTTTTGTGACATATCCATCGTAGGAGGTTCTTGTGGTTCTATCATATCATGCTCTTCAGGTACTTCATCTTCAAGGAGGGATGTATTCTCGACATTTCCGGGAGGTACATCTTCCTCATATAATTCTTCATGTTGACATTTTCTGGATCTCTTGAGAGCTGCTTCTTCATCAAATGTTACATCTCTACTGATTTCCATGTGATGGAATCCAGGAATGTAAATTCTGAATGCCTTGGACACTTCATAGTATCCAACAAATATTCCCTTCTTTCTGGAAGGGTCCAACTTGATTCTTTTCTCTTTTGGTATATGAATATATACTGGACAACCAAATATCTTGAGGTGACATACCTCAGGCTTCTTTCCAGTGAACATCTCTTCTAGAGTCTTGAATCAAATAGCACTATGAGATATTCTATTATGTATGTAGACAACAGTTCTTGTTTCTTCTGCCCATATATGCATTGGAAGATATTGATCATATATCATTGTCTTCACTGCCTCCATGATGGTTATGTTCTTCCTTTTCACAACACCATTCTGTTGAGGATTGTAGGGAGTGGTTAGTTCCCTCTTGATTTCGGCATCTTTACAGAAGGCTTCAAACTCTTTTGAAGTATACTCTCCACCATTGTCTAATCGGAGTGTCTTGATTCTCTTGTCTGAAATATTCTCTATCAAGGCTTTGAATTCCTTGAATATCTCAAGCACTTCGCTCTTTGCTTTCAAGAAGTAGATCCATGTCTTTCTTGAATAGTCATCAATAAAGGTAATATAATATTTGAAGCCACTTAAATATGTGGAGGACATTGGACCACACACATCTGAATGAATCAATTCTAACGTACCTTTTGTTTTTGTTTCGCTCTTCGGAAATGGATTCTTGATGTTCTTTCCTTTCGCACATCCTTTGCAAATGCCTTCATGTTTGATCTTCATGTCTGGTAATCCTATCACTACTTTGTTCACATGAGGTAGTGCTTTGTAATTGGTGTGAGCAATCCTTTTGTGCCATAGTTCACTAGGATCAGTGGAATCATGAACAAGGGTTGTTTCTGAATGTCCCTTGAGTTTATACAGACCTCCTTCTTCTTCACCAATGATAACTGCATCTTCAATATTCTTCCCTTTGGGCCACATGAGTACTTGGCCATCTATGAATGCAACTTTGAATCCTTTCTTATCTAAAGCTGAGATAGAAAGTAAATTCTTCTTCAGACCTGGTACATATAGTACTTCTTTCATCTTTAGAGGATTTCCTGAATCAATCTTGTAGCTTGCTTCCCCAATTCCTTTGATTGGATATTGATAGTCATCTCCTAGAGATACTTTCTAAGGAGATTTCTTTTCTTCAATTTTTGACAAAGTCTTATTTTGTCCCGTCATGTGCTTTGAAGCACCACTATCAATAAGCCAAGTATCTTCTCTAGGTGTTATGGCTCCAGAGAGTGTTGAGAATAGTACATATTCTTCTGCATCTTCTTCTCTTTCTTGCTTGCTTGGAGGTCCTTCCTCTTCTTCTTCTTCGTCCTCATCTTTAGCTATATGAAAATGATGTCTTTTTTTGTTGTTGATCCTCTTCTTATATTCTTGTTTCTTCATAGGACAATTTCTAGTAATGCGTCTTATCTTATCACAATGAAAACATTGAAAGCCGGAGTAGTCCCTATCGGGGAGACTTTCTCTTGTCTTCTAGAACTTCTTGGGTGGTTGATACTCCCTCTTGTTTCCCTTCTTGAAGTTGGGTTGACTTCTTCTTCTCTTGGTATGAGTGGCTAGGGATTGATCATCCTCCTTTAGTAGGGATTATCTATTTGCCACTCTAGTCTCCTCTTGAATGCAATTTTCCCATACAACATCAAATTTCATGCTTTCCTTCCTGGCACACATCATATGGATGAATGACTCCGAGGGTCTAGTGAGACCATTGAGAGCAGTCATAACCATCTCATCTTCATCAAGTTTGTCTCCAATGGATTCTAGTTGTTCTTTGATCTAAGAGACCCTTGTGAAGTAGTCCTGGATGGATTCTCCATGACTCATCTTGGTGCTCTTCAGTTGAGCTCTTAGATTCATCTTTCTGTTGATGTTTCTACCCTCATACATTCTGGATAGGGCATCATACATTTCTTTTGGAGTCTTCTTGGATGACACTTGAGGGATCAAGTGATCCTTGATAGAGTCAGCAATAATCCTTTGTGCCCTAATCATATCCTTCTTGTGTTTCTCTTTAGCTTCAGATTCTTTAAGTTATGCAACTTCCTATTTGATATACTTATCAAGATCATTCTCTTGGAGAATGAGACCAATCCTATATTTCCATGCTCGAAAATTCTCTATTCCTTCTAGCTTGTCCTCAAGCTTAGTGCTTGGGGCCATCTTGTCAGAAAATCACAAAAAAATGAAATTCCGCGGAATGAGAAACTAAACTTACCATGAGATGCGCTTGACTGAGGCGAGTTGACTGGTGTGCTTGGTTTCTGGAGATCTCAAGTCTTCACCTTCCAAATCAGACTTGCGAGATTCAGCACTGCAGCTTCCAACGATTTTCTGGTTCTGCAGTTTTTTGGTGCACCTGTCAAACTAGGGTTTGACTTTCCCGGAGACTCACTCACCCAAAAACCTCGATTCCAGGCTCAATAGATGCGCTCTGGGAGGGAGCAACTTTCCATGCAATCAGTTTTCCAAAAATCAAAAATTTCCTGAAACCCTAATTTTTGTCGGGGAAAGAGAGAGAGATTTTTCTCTTGTGAAAACTGTCCTATTCATGTTAGCTCTGATACCATGTTAAAATTCCATATGCTAAGCTAAATTATCAACATTTAATTTCAATTTCATAACAAAAGCATATAGACAGAATCACTGAAAGAAACAGTATCACAAGAACAACACAGATTTATCCTGGGAAAACTCTAAAGGGAAAAATTCAGCAAAAGCTTCCTCAATATAGATGCCCCAAAAAGATAAAAGGTAAAACCCAAAAAGATTGATCCTCCTCCTTCTCCAGCTACAGCTCTTTCTCTCTCTCTCTTATGCACTACACAAGTGAGTGTATGTGTATCTCAAATGAGGAGCGCCTCCCTCTATTTATATTCTTTCGTTCACTTAATATTTGACTTAGTTATGTAGGCTCGAGTAATCCTAACTCAGTTATGTAGGCTCGAGTAACCACAACTAGGGTACTAATGACTTGACTTACAATGGAGGAAACTTCCTCATGACTTTTAGTAATTCTCCCGATAGGAATATCGGGGTACAAAGAAATACAAGTGATTCTCCCAATAGGAGCATCGGGGACCACTAAAATATATATATAGAATATTCTTCGAAGTTACAATAATTCAACATTATAACCATATTTCAAGACAATGTTTGGATATTTAGAAACCATTGCGATCACTCCCAAAACCACCACGCACTGAAATGAATTTACTTCATTGAAACTCGTAAAGTGAAGTAGCCCTATCCAAATGTATTCTTTTAATTAATAACACATTTAAGATCGAAATGTAAGACAATCCAAAAATGGGATCAATCAAACATATAATTTTTTTTAATTTGTTTTGTCAGATTGGACCCCTAATTTGTGAAACCATCAGCAATAGATGGTGATTAAGGTTCTCTCAATCACAGATCGTGACCACTCTTCTCGCAGAAAAGAAAGTTTAGCGCAACTTCAGGATCAAATCCTTTTCAGTTTTAAAACAACTTTAGTATAAATGATACAAAACTAGATCTTAATCATTAAAAAAACGAACCCCAAATGCAAGTTGTAATAATCAGACATTTAGTCAAACTTCTCTAGCATTGCAAAAAAATCATCTGTCATATAAACCCGAAGAAATTTAGTCATCAACATGAGATGCGATTTGCAGAAAAATAATTTTTTATTATTTAGGAGTGACAAATGGAATAGAGAGGGTAGAGAGAAGAAGAAATTTGCATACCTGGATTTCAAGAGACGTTGAGAAATTTTGCTAGCATTTACTTGTCCATGAAAATAGCCATTAAGTGCAACACTTTAGCTGCCACACAAAATAGGGTATCAAATCCACAAAATAATATGCGACAAGAAAACAAGAAAATGCATGCAAGGAAATAGAAAGCACAAAATAATATGCGACAAGAAAAACAAGAAAATGCATGCAAGGAAATAGAAAGCAATTTGATTAAATGACTAGCAAAATCAAATCAAGAAAACTCCCTAGTGCCAAATTAATCCAGAGAGAGGGAAGGCTATGATCCAAATCACTATCTCCAAATCAACTTCTTTCCCGTATTCAAAATCCACCATGAAAGACACTGAATCGTGTACTAATCAATGGCTAATGTATATGTATAGTTGAGATCCATAAATGGAATCACAAATGGTAGAGGAAAAATCAAGTTCTCTTCTATTCTATCCAAAGCCAAAAGCCCCTTACAATAAGAGAGTTATCTTTTAAATAGATTCGAGAGAGACCAAAGCTCTAACCATTTTTTGAATGAGTGGCTAAAATTAAAAGATACAATGTTGATCATCGATGTTGGGGATCTTTTTAATTTTTTACATATATGTATCAATAATGAGAGGGGTAAATTACCTCATAAAATGTTAAACAGAGTCGCCTATGAGTCATATCGTGGCCACCTAGAGACATATTACATCACTTTTACATGGTGTTAGGTACAAATGATAATAAACTATGATAACTAACATTTTACCAATGTATAACACACAATCCTATCCATGAAGTGAATAACATGTGTAACAAATGTCCATGGAAGATCTAAGCATCATGCCATAACATCTCAAGTCATTTAGAATCCCTCTATTATCCAAAGCGATTCTTTTGTCTACGGCTTGTCAGATCTTGGCTAGAAAATCTCAAGTCATTTACAAGCCCTTTATAATTTTTACATTGATAACACTGTTGGAAGATATAATTCCCCATAATATTGACTAAACACTGCAATAACTAAACATGAATGTATAAGGAACTAACAATGCTCCAACATCTATATTAATAGCCCAACTAAAGCATAAGCAACATATAAAGTGGTGATTATAACATAAAACATGTCAAACTTGTATTAAAATAATCTTACAATTTATTTCAATGATCGAGCATAAAGTGGATGACAGTGTCTCATGACTCAAGCAACGATTTAGGGATGGAAATAAGGGTTTTTTTTTCTCATATCCTTGATTTTTTGGCATATAGACCATGCATGCACCTTGAACTATGACATAATTAGGGATATATATGGCCTAATTTAGTATGGCTAATCACTTACCAAGGATCTAAAGGGACTAAATTAGTGATAACCAAGGTCTAATCAAGAATATATGGAACCTAATTATATGTCATGACCCTGTTTAATATCGAGTGATGAATTTATAGGGATTACCTGATGCAATAGTTTATATAATTGTATTTAATTATCATGTGCAAACGTTTTGAGAAATTCCAAAAAATGCAAGATTGTAGTTTTATATAACTTGAGTACTTTTAAAAAAGTACTATGTTTGCATTGGGTATCTATCACAAATATACCTTTCAATTGTTTTGGGTGCTTAAGTTCCAAGTTCTCCCTACCAATCTTGACGGTTTGGATGCCAAAATCCTCAACTAATGTATTAATGTATTTTTCTAATTTTGAATCAATATATTTGATTTTAGAATTATTTTTTTTTATGAAAGTGCAAAGTTGATAAATCCAAATTCCAAATATGTGATGTTTAAAAAAAAATCATTATTTTATATTTTTTCTAAATATCATTATTTATATTTTTCATTAATTTATATTTGCATATAACATAATAATGAAATACACATCGTATATCTGTTTCATTTAACTAATATTATTGAAATTACATATTATACTATAAGTTATGAACTATAAAATTTCTTCTGAACTATTTTAGTTCAAAAAGTCATGGATGTATAGTCAACATTATAATCAATTTTGGTGACTTTAATGACTTAAAAAATACATACATAAATTTTGTGAACGATAAAATATATGTGATGAGAAACGTTGTATTTTCATATAATTATAATGTAGTTTTTCATAAATCAAAATGTATGTTATTTTCAAAATATAATTTGTTTTTTATATTTTATATTTTTAAAACATCATCAAATTGTAGTTTTTTTAGCTATTAACAAATTATAAGAAACATTATTAGCTTGAACACACTCACATATAAATATACAGAAGGATTAGAAGAGTATCGTCATTTTTCAATCACATGTTATATTTATGACAATGTCTCATCATCAATAATAATATTAGGGTCCTATTCTAACCCCCTTAAGTAGATAAATAATTTTGTATGCATTGAGGATGTCTTTATCAAGAATGCACATGCATTAGATATAGTGTGAAAGCAATGTTTGTAAGAAGGCATATTAGAAAGTTCCTTGAAGGTTAGATAGAAACTATTATAAGAAGGCTTACTAGAAGGTTTTACCTATCGAAAATACNGATTGTTGTTGTTGATACCGGCAAGACCCAGCCAGATGATATATCGTCTGCTGGTTGGTAGTGGGAGGACTCTTAGTACCCGCATACCCGAAAGGAATGAGGGGGGGCGCTAGTCCGAACAAACAATCATTTTTTTCCTTGCTCTCTCGTAGCAGCGGGAAATGAGTCTATATATCTGCCTAGATTTGGTAGGTAGATTTTCCCCGACGCAATCCACAAACTCAAATTCCATCCCATCCTTGGTGGATAAGTCCGACGACTTAGCAGTGCGGAATGGAGTTTCTCGTGGATCTTCGGATCTATCTATAGTTCCGGGGGAAGGGATACATACATACCAAAAGGTTCGAACAGAATTCGTGTGTGGTAATGAAAAGCTTTGCGAAATGGGTCTTCAAGTTTTGTGGTTGGCCAATCATAGGGGAGTTCTAAATAACTATATAGAACATCGATAAACTATATTCCCATCAAGTGTGATAATTGAACCGGGTGTGTGTGTGATTGCCATGGTTCTTCGGAAATAAAGGGAGTGAAAGGTTACGTAACAGCATTTTGAGAAGCACTATCCCTCCTGGTTTATGACTTCATTGGCTCGTTAACCGAACGTTCTGTTTTCCGCTTCGTATCCTCTCGCAACAGTAGAACCGTTGGGAAGCGAATAATTACGTAGATAAAGCAGTAGAAGCGCTTTTCCACACGTTGATACCCNTAGAAGCGCTTTTCCACACGTTGATACACCCGCTTCTCGACACGGTCTGGACTAGAAAAGCTATGAAAATTGGTCAGTGAGACCGCACCCCCGCACCACCCCCCAGAGCACCCGATAGCACGGGCAACAAACACTTTTGATTCTCTAGAGTCCCACCCACATTTGATCGAGATCGAGACCTAGTAATTGGGGATTTAATAAGTCGTTGGGGATTCAGTGCCTATTTCATTTCGAGAATAACCATCCGCGCCTGCCTACCTATTGAATAGATCTCGGGGGGGGGGGGGGTGNATTGGGGATTTAATAAGTCGTTGGGGATTCAGTGCCTATTTCATTTCGAGAATAACCATCCGCGCCTGCCTACCTATTGAATAGATCTCGGGGGGGGGGGAGGCG
>LPNX010547638.1:70929-162178 GCA_001517045.1 Pseudotsuga menziesii | reverse complement strand
TAGAGAGGTCTATCAAACCTAAATTCTCGGGAATGCATGAACTCGGGTGTACAAAGCTCGGTCATCGTATAACTTCTCGGTATAACACTATCTATATGGTAAAAACAACCATATGAAGGGTCGAGCGAGAGACGCATTCGCTCTGGTTATCACACGACTTAGTGGTCGAAAAAAACCCATTTTATTCTATATCCAACCTATTTACATAGTCAAAAACCCATTCTTTCAAACCTCAGAAACAACCAGAAAGCGTGCTACCCCCCCTATTTTTGATACGAACCCGGTAGTTATTCTATATCCAACCTATTTACATAGTCAAAAACCCATTCTTTCAAACCTCAGAAACAACCAGAAAGCGTGCTACCCCACCTATTTTTGATACGAACCCGGTAGCCCACCTTCGCCCCGGGTGGAAAGCCATATTAAACCAATGGATGGACGACGTGACGAAACAAACCTAGGAACAGCCGCCAGAAAGATTTTCTATTTCCACATAGTTCCAACTGGTTTCCTGCCTATTCTATTTCCCTATAGGATAGAGAAAGCCCCCCCTAGACANACGAAACAAACCTAGGAACAGCCGCCAGAAAGATTTTCTATTTCCACATAGTTCCAACTGGTTTCCTGCCTATTCTATTTCCCTATAGGATAGAGAAAGCCCACCCTAGACATGCAAATCTTCCTACTTCGTGATAGGAATCTCCTCACTCACTCATAACGTAGTAGTGGGGGATGGATGATTCTGCCCGTGCCTTAATTCATTTTTCCGGTCACTAAGTAGATCGAATGGAAGGGTAGTTACTGCTAAGTCGAAGCACCCATAGATAGTCTTCACTTAGATCCATGCATGCGCCTGTATTCCTCTCCTTTTAGTCGAGACCTCCTTCCTAAGGAGCGAAGCCGCTTGTCCTTCATAGGGCAAGGACCTCTTTCTCAGCAAAAAAACAAAAGCTGGTGGGTCGGGAGAGTNTTCCTCTCCTTTTAGTCGAGACCTCCTTCCTAAGGAGCGAAGCCGCTTGTCCTTCATAGGGCAAGGACCTCTTTCTCAGCAAAAAAACAAAAGCTGGTGGGTCGGGTGAGTAATGTAAGAAAGAAAGTAGTCTATTTATTAATGCATGGACTAATATAGTAATATTAAGGCTGCCTATGGCGATATTCATCTGTAAAATGCAGATATGAAAGTGAATAAAACGTATATATGCTGGTCTAATATGTAAAGTATCCATTCTTTTCATTCAATTAGTAAGTACCCTTCCTCTACTAACTTAAGGCGTTTAGTTACATGGACTAGGAAACTAAGAGGGAGAGGGCTTACTCAGAAGCTAAGAGCCTTTACGGTGCAATGATTATAGAACAAAACTACAGCGACCCATAGATGCCAAGACCAAAGGAATAAAGAGAGACCAGGGACCGCCTACCTCTATACGGCTTTTATGTAATGCTAATGTGTGCATGGACTTGCTTGACTCTACTCTNGAACCATAGATGCCAAGACCAAAGGAATAAAGAGAGACCAGGGACCGCCTACCTCTATACGGCTTTTATGTAATGCTAATGTGTGCATGGACTTGCTTGACTCTTCTCTNACCGAACGTTCTGTTTTCCGCTTCGTATCCTCTCGCAACAGTAGAACCGTTGGGAAGCGAATAATTACGTAGATAAAGCAGTAGAAGCGCTTTTCCACATTTTGCTAGAAATTTCCTAAAAGGATAGAAATTATATAAATAACTAGAAGCAATGTAATGAGATGTCTTGTGAAGCATATTGTAATTAGAACTCTGCTCAGCTAGAGATTTACCTCTTGAAGAGGAAAGCAAGCATTGTTATATTATAAATAAACTTTATTGTTATTATGGATTTTGGTTTTCCACAATTATCTCTTATTATGGTAGTTGTATCATTTTAATTCTAAATCTTACTATATTCTATTATTTCCACTCTGAATTTTATATTATGATGATAAGGTACATAAAACTACTTGGTATCATCACACTTTCTCGAGTTGCGATTTTTAGATATTTTTATTATTATAGGGTAGATACATATTCCATCATTTATAGCTAACATAGGGATTGAAATGGTAAAAATCTGCCTATTGGAACTTCTCGAACTTCCACTCTCAAAAATACAAATAATCCATGAACAAGTATAAAAGTTGATAAATAAGATATGATGATTTACATTTACATTGGTCGGGATTTATATAAGACTTATTGTTCCTTTTCAAATGAAAGGGTGCAACTCTTTACTTTTTCTAATTAACTAATTAATCATTATTAATTATTAATGTATATTTATATTTATATAAATAATTAATATTGATATTTAATATTGATATGTTTATATATATTTATATATTATGTTATATATTTTATATAACGTTGCCTTCTCCTTAAGAGAAGCTTTGTCCTCAAATCTTAGAGAAAACAAGGCTTCGCTTGACGTCTTGTTTGCTATGACATTCTTGATCTTTGTGTTAACTACAACATTTGGCAAAATGAACCGATATGAGTTACAGATTCCCAAGAAAAATTGTTGCATCGTTTGTGAAGTCGTCCATTCGAGATCAATCCTTATTGGAGTTGATTGTAGACTGCTCTGTTGGATGGAATTTCTCGATTTCTGCTTAGCTTGTTCATTTTGTGTTCTTTATCTTATGAAATCGTATCTCCTCTGTTTATGTTCATTTTGACTCTGTCATTGATCAAAATATTTTTTGACCCTGTCATTGGTGAAAATGTTTTTGTAATTTGGGTGTCGATACAGAGTTCTTGTTGTTTGTTTTTATGCCGAATTGACTTCCTTTTGAACTGTGAGGGGGACCGAATTTGTGTTTGTTTCTTCTTCCTCAACTTGGGTTTGTTTTCCGAAGAGTTTGGATGATTCCTTCTAGATTTGAACTAATTTGTTCTCTAATGGATTATTATTATTCTGGATCTTCTCGAACCTTTGTCTTGCAACTGTTTGTCCTCTTTGAACTTTTTGATTTGTTCCTCTAATTCTTGATTAATATTTTTCAGACGATGGTTTTCTCCGTGTTGTTTTAGTATTCTTTCTTCGAGGTCTTCATTGGAAAGTTCCATCTTCCGACTATTTTTTAATTTCTTGATTTTTGTAAGTAATGTCTTGTTATGAATTCTTAGTCGAAATAGTTCTTCGGTATTGCTTGCTAATTTACCATTGTTTTTCACAATTTCTAACTTATGCTTCTTTTTTGTGTCATCGTACTTTTTCTAGACTTTTTCCTTCTGTTGTTGACGTCGACATATCTTTGATTCTTGACTTTTTATCTTTCTCTATATTTGCACCAATTCATCATCTTTCTCCATGAGGGGCTTGTTTAAACGCTCTATGTCTTCTTCTAAATCATTATCACTTATATACGGTGATTCTTCGTTATCTTTGAACTTTTTTATTTTCTCTTTAAGGTCTTGGTTGTGATTTTTTAATCGAGATATTTATTCATTCTTAGTTGATAACAGTTTCTTGATATCTTCATTAGCTTTTTCCAATTTTTTATTTTGATCTTTTGAGCGATGATTATCTTCTTCTATCCACTTATGAAGAATGATATGCTTATTCATATCAAATTGTAAATTTTTATTATTTTCCTTGTAGCATCCTAATTCACTTTCCATTTTGTCTGATTGAATCTGTGAGTTACCTTGATCATCATTCATAATAAATAATTTACCACATATTGGACAAGAGCGATTGTCATTCTTAAAAAATGCCGCATATTGGAATTCCATTTCGCAATAAGGACACTTAGTCCAAAATTTGGATTTATATACGGAATCCATCAATTCTTCAACAATTCGGCAATTGGCTTCAATGACTTTTCAATATCTTATGAGACTTGATTTCCGCTCTTTTTAATATATTTTTTCTTTGACTTGGTATTCTTTCTTTTTTTATTAAATAATAATTGTAATGACAATTATTAATCAATAATTATTATTATTGTTTAAAATAATATTAATATTTTTTTTTCTAATGGGGAGCACTTAGAACTTTAAATATAATAAATATTATTATTAATATAACAATATTATATATAATTTTTGTTGAAATGGATTAAGGTAGGGTTTTTTTTTTAAATGTAATAATTATTGTTATAAATAATAATATTGTTATAATTTTTTTTTGGACTAGGATCAGATTAGGGTTTAAATAATAATAATAATATGTATTATAAATATATTATTATTATAATTTTTTTTGAATGTTTGCAGCTACGAAGAGGGCGTGGATGGGAGAGAAAGTTCAGCAATGGACGAGAAGGAATCGAGGGTAGCATCGGATGACTATAGAGAGGGTGCGATGGGAAGAGTAGGATGGTGGAGTTTTTAGAGGGAAGAAAGGGTGGAGAGAGTGTGCAGGCAATGGAAGGGAGACTGGGCAGTGAGAGGAAGAGAGGTAGAATGAGGGAGCAGGAAGCGCAAGGTAGAAGGGACTACGAGGTGGGGGGATGGGCATAGAGTGACTGGAAGGAGTGGAGGGAAACACACATCTAGCAGAGGAGTGGCTGCCCAGTGGATGGAGCAGAAGCGTGGAAGTAAATATGTGGAGGGAAGGTGAATCTAGAATGCACAGTGGTGGAGGTGATTAGGGAAAGGGTGTAGTGTGTGGAATAGGTGCGTAAGTGTGAAGAGGTTGATGAATGGTGTGGATTTTTTGAGACACAATGCAGGGATGATGAGGATATGGAAGGGTGCACGATGAAGCAGGAAGGTGCTATGATTAGGCAAGGGAGGGATCGTGGGGGTGCAAGATGGAATGGATAAAATATTGTTTGAGGTCAAAGATCATATTTCAAGGAAACCTTGGTAGTTTGGCTATAAGCCAATGATTAACATAAGCACAAGGAAGTGTTGGATTTGATACCACTAAAACGAAGAAACTTTGTTTCTACAAAAATAACCAACATAGATAAGCCATATTACAATACTCCATGAATAAATAAATATCTCTTATCTTATCAATATTTATTTATTTATTTACGGAGTATTGTAATTTGGCTTATCCAAGCTGGATATTTTTTTAGAAACAAAGTTTCTTCGTTTCATGGATCTATCATTCAAAAAGTAAATATGTGATCGGGGAAGAATAAACGCATGAAATATAATATTTTTCACTTGGTTAGACACCCTTGAAACCCTTATTGGTACCCCTTCAAGTAGTATTGCATTGAACAAACCTTGCATATGAAATTCCACTTCCACGTACCTTTAGGTATATTGAAAGTCCCATGGGATACCTGAAAATGACTATAGATAATGAAATCAATCATCTTGATACGATATTGTTATCAAGCACAACACTTGGGAATATTACTCTCTAGTACTTGGGTGTTCAAGTAGTATGGATAAGGGTATGGTTGAGCCTCCTTAGTTGGTACCCTGAGAGATTGGGTTGAGTATTGTTACCAGAACTTATAAGTATATCAGAGAGATATAGCTCCTGGCACTCCCTTGTCCTTAAGACCCTTAAAACCTAGTCCTTTATTTATAGTCTGTGAAATTCCTACATAAATTACAATATTAAGAATCTAAGAATTATGTCAATGTTGTAATATGTGTGCGAGAGTATAACTCCGCCAAGAGTAGGAAAAAATACCTTGGGTCATGTTGATCTCATTGTTACCACTCTCCCATAACCCATTTTGTCGACCCATACATTGTGGCTAACACTTGAGGCACAAAGCTCTCCCATAGATTTTCCCAACTAGAAACGTAGTATGATGAGTTACACAACAAGATAGATCGCAACCACTCATCTGCTTAGAAAAATCTTGATGACATCCATTCAAATCTTGGAAAATTATAGTTGCTACTCAACCAGATATCCTAGATCATGTCACCCTCACGCCACCTAATATGAGTCACGGATAGAAGAACCAACCTCCTGACAAGGAAGGGGTTGAATTATATAATCCAACCAAGCCTCAATCCACTCTGCTTGTCCATGATTAGATGACTCACATGTGGTAAATATTTCCTAAAGTTGATCTCAAAAAATTTGATGGGTTCAATCCCATTGGGCGGGTCATTCAAATGGAGCATTACTTTTCCTTGCATGGTGTCACTAATAATTTGATGAAACTTTGAACAGGATTCTTATGGATGTTGAACATTGAAAATGGTGGCAATGGAACAAGAAATATCACAAGGGTTATATTTATTGGACACAATTTTCCATAGACCTCTATGAACATTTTCAAACCTACACTCATTATTTGGGATAACTAACCAAGCTCAAACAATCTACCACAATCAAATATTTCATATTTTATTTTGAGCAACTAGCCATCCACACATAAGGCATGTCCATTTTTTCCAAGAAATGTTTCATTTGCGACCTGAAGAAAGAGATACGCGCACTAGTCTTAATAGATTGTCCTACTACTTGATTAGAATCCACTCAATGTGCTTAGGAAGCCCAAAAGGTGATTATTACTCATATAAAGAAGTCCCCATTTATTCATTGTCGCCATCTACCTATCTGCCCTTTCACTAATCCTAGTTGTCCTCTTTGACTCTGAAGACCAAAAAGTTAGCGAGAGATGAAACGATAGAACAACAATTTAAAGGTCTTTGCTACAATTGTAATGAGAAATATAACTTGGGCATAAGAATAAGGAGGAAAAACTCGTTATTACCATCTCAAAGGAAATTTTTGATGTGGAATATGAATATATCACCCAAGAGGTCCCTCATCTCTTTGCATATATTTACTACTCTTTCTACTCTCCAAACCCTCAAATTGACTAGCTAGATCAAACATTGGAAAGTCATATTCTTAATTGTCAACAATATAACACATACTTCATTCATTGTCGTGTAGCCCAAGAAACACATTGTTAATGGAGGTGCTATGAAATGTAGTGATCATTCTAAGGCTTCAAATTGGTGATTATTAACTAAAATCCCACATGTTATCTATTGAAGTGGATGGTTGTGATATTGTCTTGGGTGTTGAATGGTTATGGACATTAGGCTCCATCGCCATGGATTTCAGTGCATTATACATTAATTTCTAGCATGATGGGAACAACTACACTCCCAAAGGTATTACAATCATATCTCTAAAGATCATTAGCTTGCACCATACATAAACACTTCTTTAAAAAGGCCATTTGGGCATTGTGGCTGAATTCCATGCCATTCAAGCTCTTGAGACCCCTTCTCAACCCATTTATTTTGATATATAGTTGGTCTTGTCCAAACACCAATCTTTGATTGACACTCCCAAAGGATTCCACCCTCCCCATACTTGGTATCCTTCCACCTAGAATATGTTCATATTGCCATCTATTCCCCCAAAAAAAGAAATAGAAAATATAGTACATGATTTGCTATCTATTATTGTCATCCAACCCAATATAAACCCTTAAACTCCACTAGTTGTCATGGTCCTAAAAAAAATAAGGCACTTGGCACATGTGTCTTAACTATTGTACTCTGAACAAATCAACTATGAAGGATAAGTTTTCCATTTATGTCATCGGTAATATCTTGGATGAGCTTAAGGGTGCTCAATTATTCACCAAACTTAGTATCTTCTTAGGGTATCATCAAATTCACTTGAAGGAGGCAGATATTCCCAAAATTTATTTTCACACTCATGAAGACCATTGTGAGTTCTTCGTGATTCCCTTTGACCTTTGCAATGCACCCTCCACTTTCTAGAGTCTCGTGAACAAAATATTTAAACCCTTTCCTCATTATTTTGTTCTTGTCTTTTTTATGACATATTGATCTATAATAAAACTTGGAAAACTTGTGGCACCCATCTAGATCGGGTCTTACAACTATTGGTTGATCATCACCTCTTTCTTAGAAGGTCCAAATGTGCATTTGGTGTCTTTGAAGTGGAATATTTCATCCATATTTTTAGTTAGGATGGTGTGCATGTGGATATAAAGTAATTGAACCAAAGAAGGATTATCCTCACCCCAAAATTCTTGAAATTACAAGAGGTTTTCTTGGTCTCACTAGTTATTACCTATATTTCATATGGAAATATGGTAAGATTGAAACTCCATTGACAACTTTTCTTAAAAAAATACTTTCAATTGGAATGACGTGGCATAAAGGAATTTTCTAGAATCAAGGGAGGTTGTGTACCACGTTTATAATTTACACCCTTGGACCAATGAATACTATTTTGGGCACAAATTTAACATTGATTATGGAACGACATGCTTCTAGTAGGACAAGAAACTAGATTTAGTGGGTTATCTCCACTAGAAATACGTTTAATTTTGTTTTTCGCATTTGATCCCTCCAAATAAAATTGTAATTATAAATTTTTTATATTAGTTTCAACAACTCAAAATACCACATGAAGAATTGGGTTCAATTTTATGCCGAAATACCAAGTGCATGGCTTCAAGAAAAGATTGGAAGTGACAAATTTATTCTAATTTCCTCTCCATAGGTATTAGATATACAAGCATCAACCCTTCCACACTAGGGTTTATCTAGCAATGTTATTTGAATGCATCCTAATATGTTTTCTCATTCTACATTAATATCAATGCAATACCCAACCCCATGTCACAACAACGTTTTTTAGATAATTTAAGGACAAAGATTTGCATCTCCCTAAAAATTCAAGGTCAAGCTTATGTGCTTCTTTTGGAAAGAATGTGAAAGAGTTGAATTCCACATTTGTTCTTCTTTGTCTTGATTGGTGATTATTTTTCTAGTAGTTTGGATTTATTACAACTTACAGAACTTAATGAATTCATCATCTTAGTATGGTATTCCAACTTGGTTGGTTGAGTATTGGGCTTGGTGCCATCTAGGAAGGAAATTGTTATGTGAAGGATATGATAAGAGCGTTTGCTTTTTGTGGAAAAGGTAGATGATTCATTCATTACCTAAAAAGAATTTAAAATTTCAAGGATGCTCATATGACATACCTAAAGGTAGTTTATGACATGTTCATTTCCTCCTCTAGCTTATGCAACACACTTGTTCAACATTCCTCTACTTTGACAATGTTGGTCATTGGCTTGTGTAAATGATTCCTCCAAGTCTATTCATATAACTAACACCAAATCTAAGATTGTTACATTGATTTAGTATGCACTAACATTTCAACCAAATAGACCTTCAAGAACATAGAGATTAAGTGTGTTGCTACAGTAGGTATTAAACGGAGATGTGTAGTGTAGGTGGGAAACAAAATATGATTAGGGGGCATAAATAGTTTGGTAGCAACCAAGGATTGTATGTTATTCTATTTTTGCATGCTTCATGGTTGTTACAACTAGGATGAAACATGTACAATAATTTGGCAACATAAAAGTTCACAAATGCCATAAACATAAATAAAGTTATTAATATCCATAAAATGGTTAAACTTGAAAATCTCGAAATTGAATTTTGGTAATGAAATCACTTAGAAAATGGGTTAATTTTAAATGGAAAAATGAAAGTTTTTTCCACATATATATGCATTTAACAAACAATAATTCCACTTTCTAAATTAAGAGTTGACTAATGGAAAATGTTTCCTATTATTTCCATGGGTACTTTCAATTTCATGATTGTTTTATAGGTTGAGCATACTATCCTTATGCATCCATTCCACATGTTGGGTGTAGATGGCATATTTGATGACTCTCAATTATTAGGGAAGCTATTGAAAATCAATCCACAAATGTGGGTTACAAATTTGGTTAGGAGGAAGAAATCTACAATATTGTGGTTTCTCGTGGTTATTTTAGTCAAGGGATATTCTAGTATTCTAGTTTCAACAACTCCCATTATTTCCAAAGATTTTGATTTACAATTGGTAACTAAAATGAATGCAAGGCCAAGCTAACTCATAATATTGTTTTTCTTCAACTTAACATTAACTCTCATGAAAACAATAGAACAATGGTTTCTAGCCAGGAATACAAGGGGAATGGTTGGAATATATGGTGGGATGGAATAAGAATAATCCCATGGGATGATAGATGGGAGCATGGTAGCTTACAATCTTACATGTGATTCTAACTAAAAGAGTTTTAAAACCTTTGAGTTATATGCAAAATGAAAATGATCATGGGTAGGATAAGAACCCAATAATTTGAGGTTGTTGTCATTCAAATGAAAATTCAAATAGCATACACAATGCACATGTGCATACTCAAGATTAGACATAGCAAAACAAAACTAGAATGCTATGGAAAGGGTTTGATGAGAATAAGGGATATAAACCACACACAAAATCAAACAAAACTTTTAGGGTTGAAGGTCTTCATGTTAATGACAAACTAAAACAACAAAATTAAGGTTCCCCTTCTTATATTTTTAATTACTATTGTTCATTGTATCCTCTTATGTACTTTTTTTTCTTACATTGGTCGAGGATGGCCAAATGTATTGCAAATAAGTACATTGATTTTTAATATTAAAAAAATCCCTAACAAGTGTAAGTGAATAAGAATGAAAAAGAGATGGGGGTTATGACTCCACAAGTGGGGGACATGAGAGGGGCTAAGGGGTGATGACCCCAACTAATGTGTCTAGTCTTCGTTAACTATTTTACTCAAAGTTATTTAACCAGAGTCGTGTATCACTTTAATTAATTATGGGGTTAGTTATTCTAAGTGAGATTTTTTTTTAAATGGTCACTTTTGGGGGAAGCAACTTGTCAAGCCATATTCATGCTGCTATATCTTGTTAGAAGCTCATTGAGTCATTCATTCATTCCATCATTCAGAGAGAGAGATCATCCATGCTATGGTATCTCTAGTTGGTAATCCAAAGGAAGGCTAGTGTTCAATAATCTACCACTCAAGCACACACTAATAAACGACAACCTGGTTATCCTGATAAACTGGTTCCTGAAGATTAGGGAACTTGGCTCATATTGTGACATCCATGGAGCTTTGTCACAAACACTTCTTGGTCATCCTGCATTAGAGCACTAGAAGGGGAAGGGGACAACCTGAAGGACTGCAGTGTAGAGAAGGGCGTACCTTCCCTAGTGTTATGCAAGATTATAAGGATTGAGTGAGGGGTTGGGGCCAACTGTGGATGGGGTTACCCACACCACATGGATAGAGGATAGGTTCCCTTGGGTGAGGAGCACTATGAGATGAGTGTGGCCATAAATTGAAGAGAAGTAAGTGTAATTTCACCCCTTGTGGATTGATAGTCCCAGTTTAGGGTTGGCATCTGTCAAAGAAAGAGAAGGCTTCATATATTTCCTACAACTGGGAGAAGCATATTTCCCTTGCATCTATTTGGAGGACATTTATAAACACAAGTTCCAAATTTGTTTTAATGTCATGTACAATATATTTTATGGTATGTGTTCATTCAATTACTATAATGAATTGTTTATGTGCATGAAAAAATAAGCGTGGTTTAAATGCATTCATGGTATGAATGATCCAATAGAATAAATTGGGTATTTTCAATAATTTGTAGTTATTTTTACATGTATACACTATAAATTTAATGGGTTAGTATCAATAGAATGTAAATCTAAATTTTTGTACCATGGGTAGAATTTGTAGGTGGAATTGGGTGCCATGTGGTATCTACAGTGGAAATAGGTTGTCAAGTACATGATAGTGATGTGTCAAAAGAAGAGATGGTGGGTTATGATTCCAAAAGTGGAGGAAGTGATAGGGGATAAAGGGTGATGGCCCTAGCTAATGTCCCTAGCCTTCATTAACCATTTTTACCTAAAGTTCTTTAAAAATAGTTGTGTTTCACTTAAAGTAATTATGAGATTAGTTATACTAAGTGAAATTAAAAATATGGAAGTGGTCACTTCTGGGGAAGTCACTTGTCAATCCATAGTTATGCATACATCTTGTTAGAAACTCATCGAGTCATTCATTCATTATGTCATTTAAGGAGAGAGATCATCCATGATATGGTATTTATAGTTGGTAATCCAAAGGGAGATCGGTGTTTCATTTTCTATCACTTGAGCCCACTTTGATAAATGGTATCCTACCTACCCAGATAAACTCATTCCCATATATTAGGGAACTTGGCCTATAGTGTGACATCCTTAGAGCTTTATAATTGAGACGTTTTGGTCAGCTTGTACTAGAGTGCTAGAAGGGGAAGGAGACAGCTTGAGGGATTATATTGCAAAGATAGGGGTACCCTCCCTGGTGTTGTGCATGTTGATGGGGAATGAGTGGGGGGTTGGGGTCAGCTATGGATGGAGTTACCCACACCACATGGGTAGAGGATAGGTTCCCATGGGAGAGGAATGCTCTGAAATGAGTGTGGTTGTAAATTGAAGAGAAATAAGTGGAAGTTCACCCCTTGGGAATTGATAGTCCCAGCTTGAGGGTGAAATCTGTCAAAGAAAGAGAAGGTTGTACCGATTTCCTATGGCTAGCAGGAATGTCCTTCACTTGCAATACTTGGAGAACATTTCTAAAGATAAGTGCCAAATGTGTTTGAATTCCATGGGATTTTTTTGTTGTGTGTGTTCAATTATAGTAATTAAAAATCATGAATTATTGAGCATGTTTCAAATGCATTCATGGTAGGAGTAATCCAATAAAATAGAATGGGTATTTTGAATAATTTATAGTTATTTTTATAAGTATATTTGTGCTATAAATTAATGGATTAGTTATCAATGGAATGGAGATCTGAATTTTGGAATCATGGGTAGGATTTGTAGGTGGAATTGGGTACCCCGTGGTCTCTACAATGGAAAGAAGTTGCCATGTATGTGACAAAAGAAGAGACGGAGGGCTATGATTCCACAAGTCGGGGGGGTGAGAGGGGCTATGGGTTGATGATCCTAACTAATGTCCCTAGTCTTCATTAAGAAATTTTACCCAAATTTATTTAACCATAATTTTGTATCACTTTAATTAATTATGGGATCAGTTATCCTAAGTGAGATTTTAAACAATGAAAGCAGACACTTCTTGGGAAGCCACTTGTCAAGTCGTAGTCATGCATATATATTGTTAGAAAATCATAGAGTCATTCATTCCTTACATCATTTAGGGAGAGAGATCATCAATTTTATGGTATCTCTAGTTGGTAAACCAAAGGAAGACTGGTGTTTCATAATATATCACTCGAGTCGACCTCCTAATAAATGACAGCCTAACTTCCCTAATAAATTGGTTCCCATATATTAGGGAACCTAACCTACAATGTGACATCCATGGAGCTTCGTTTCTAAGACTTCCTGGTCGTCTTGTACTACTAGAGCATCGGAATATGAAGGAGACATCTTGAGGGACTGCAATGCAAAGAAAGGGGTACTTCTCTGGCATGCAGGCTTATAGGGAATGAGTGAGGGGTTGGGGAAAGCTATGGATGGGGTTACTTGCACCACTTTGGTAGAAGATAGGTTCCCTTGGGTGAGGGGCACTTTGATATGAGTGTGGTTATAAATTGAAGAGGAGAAGTGGAAGTTCAACACTTATGAACCAATAGTCCCATCTAAGTGGTGGCATTTGTCAAAGAAAGAGAAGGCTTGACAAATTGCCTATGACTGGGAGAAAATTCCTTCAATTGTAGCTAGTCGGAGGACATTTATAAAGATAAGTGCCAAATGTGGTTGAATGCCATGGAATATATTTTTTGTTATGTGTTTGTTCAATTATTGTAATTGAGTTGTTTATGTGCATGCATTATTGAGCATGGTTTGAATGCATTCATGGTAGGAATAATAAAATATAATAGAATGGGTATTTTAAATAATTATAGTATATTTTTGTTGTAAAATTAATGGATTAGTTTTCAATGGAATGAAAATCCAAATTTTAGAATCATGGGTAAACTGTGTAAGTGGTATTGGGTACCTCGTGGTCTCTATAGTGGTAAGAGGTTGTTGGGTATGTGACGTCGGGATCTTAGTTATGTGAAAATTAGGATCCCTTTTCAATCACAACCATTTAAAATAATAAGGCATGACAATGTCCCTATCATAAGGACAAGTATGGTCATTTTCCTTCTCTTTCTTTTCAACAATATCCATTGGCTTCTTTGTATTTAGAATAATGACAATTTTAACTCTTTGTTACATGATTGTATAGGAGCTGTTTTTGTTCAGGGGTCAAATGTAATAATAAAATCTAGACATTTTATTCAATCATAAGAACCTAAGGATGACAAGTTACACAAATTTACATATTGCACTATTTATTGAAGTAGAACCACGAGATTGATCTTAAAGATATTTCCATTTAGTGCCACTTTGTATGTTCTAACCACTTAATTTTACCGGTAATGAACTCAATAATATTGTGTTTTTATTTTGCAAACACCACAAATATATTTGGTTGCATTGCTATACACTGATTTTTGAGAAAGAAAATATTTTTGAACTCAATAATATTGTGTTTTCATTACACCGAGTTTTGAAAGAAAAAAAATTGAACATTTGAATTTTATAAAGTTTTTCATTTGTAAACTTTAAATGTGATTTTAGTTATTATGGCTTTTATGATATTAATAACTAAAATAACTTCCCACATTTCATGAATGGTACAATGTAACTTCTATATAAAACATTACATTTCGTAAAAAGAAAAGATATAGTGATTAAAAGCATATCATTTTGATATTGCTATTATGTATACTTTTCATAAATAAAAATTCTATACTCCAAAAACTATTTTAATGTTATTGCATTGAGAGTAGCTAGGTGCTTATAACCATATCAAAGAGATAAAAAAATGCAAATGATGTTGGTTTAAAAAGAAATTATATTGTTTTGATGTTAAACATCTTGAAGTGTAAATTGTTTATTAATGTGTAAAAAATTTAAGTTAAAACAAATTTACACCTAAAGAAAAATTGGACCCCTTTCATTGTTTCATAGATCTCGTTTAAGATGGATCTATGTTAATTTAATGTTTTTACATCACCGTCAAATTATAATTTTCCATCAAACAATAATATGATTCGAGTGCCCATCACTAACTTGAATTCATACACATACACATACAAACAAACACACATTATTATTATCATTTTTCAATTACATGCATGATGTACACTAACAAAGCATGAAAAGACCTATCATAAGTATGAAAGTATTTCATTTTTCTTTTTCTTTATTTTTATAATATTTATTTGTTGCTTAGTTATTAAATGAACAATAATGATTTTAACTCACAACATGGTTGTAGAAGAGTGCATCTTCATTTGTGTCTTTGTTTCTGAATTCTCAGATGGATAATAGTCATGTTAACATTTTGAAAGTTTTAATTATTACTATCATTTATCATTTTTCAAACACATACATGATACCATTCATTTGTTGCATAAATATGTATAAGTATTGCATTTTTCCTTTTCTTTATTTTTAATAATATTTATTTGTTGCTTAGTTCTCACATGGACAATATTCGTTTGGACTCTTATACAACAATCCATTTTCATTTGTTTCTTAGTTGTCACAGTCCATTTTCATATGTTTCTTAGTTCTCACATGGATAATAGTGATTTTAACTCTTTGTAACACATGGTGGTAAAAGGAATCGATATTCATTAGTTGATGAGTAAATAGTAACCATGTTGAAGAGTTAATATTCATTTGTTGCTTAGTTCTCATTTTAACTCAAATATACATTTGGTGTTTAGTCGATAATCATTTTAACTTTTTCCAACATTGTTATCAAAAAGTCAAATTCATTTATTGCTTGGTTTTCATACGGATAATAACCAGCTTAACTCTTTCCAACATGGCTTTATAATAGTCAATATCTATTTGTTCCTTAGTTCTCATATGAGTAATAGTTATTTTAACTCTGTATAACATAGTTGTCTAAAAGTCAATATGAAAAACTCAATATTTATTTGTTGCTTAGTTCTCACATGAGTAATAGTTATTTTAACTCTTTATAACATAGTTGTATAAAAGTCAATATGAAAAACTCAATTCATTTATTGCTTGGTTTTCATATTGATAATAACCAGCTTAACTCTTTCCAACATGGTTGTATAATAGTCAATATTTATTTGTTGCTTAGTTCTCACATGAGTAATAGTTATTTTAACTTTTTATAACATAGTTGTATAAAACTCAATATGCATTTGTTCTTCCATTATCACATGGATAATAGTAATTATTATTATTATTGTTATAATCAAGCTTAACTCTTTCCAACATGGTTGTATAATAGTCAATATTTATTTGTTGCTTAGTTCTCACATGAGTAATAGTTATTTTAACTTTTTATAAAATAGTTGTATAAAAGTCAATATGCATTTGTTCTTCCATTATCACATGAATAATAGTAATTATTATTATTATTATTATTATTTTATCATCATTATCAAAATTCCAACTTTTGGTGAAGCTTTGCAGTGAAAACCTTCGTTAAAATTTTTGGGCACTCTACTCTTGCACTTAAGGCATCTTCATCTTTCATTCGGGGGCTCTAAATTAGGTGCATACTTTACTTCCCTCTATTTTTTTATATTTTATATTTTTAGTTTTAGTGTTTAAACCTTCAGTATAATTTATGGGCATTATGCAATGAAAATTTTGTTGAAAGAACCCTCGGTAAAAGGTGAAGCTTTGAGGTGAAAATTGTAATGTCCTCTTCTAATTAAGCACCAAAACACCCGCTAACCTACTTAATTCCCATAGGTTCGAGCGGGTACTGCATAAAAGGAAATTGATGAGGACATTTGATACTTCGATCAGAATGGGACACTCTTTCAATATTAAATGACATCAATATGATAAAGAAAGCCTTATTTCTTTAGGCTTAAAGCCAACATGAAATTAGAATTGTATGCATGCAAAAGTGAAGCATAAACCCTAAAAGTGCATGCTAATCTATTTAAGAAGGGTTATTGGACCAAAGGAGGCACCTATGATTATTATTGTTGATTTTGATTTTTTTACCAACAACAGTTGGGGTTGAAGACGACGTCTTTAGCTAACAAGGGTTTCGGCAGTGAAATCTATCTGTCATAATCTCGTTCTAGTTAGGTCATCCAGGTCTACTACTAGCGTTCACCATGTCCTTCTGTATGCAATGATCTAGCGCCAACATAAAATCTATTTGCAGGTTCACATTTTATAGTTGGGAATAGCTGGAAAACCCTAAAAGGATTCGTTGGGACCCTTTAGCCCAGTATTTCCTCTGCATGTGATCAACATTTCTCTCAACATGATTAGCCCATCACACTAAGTGATTATCATTTCATTGTTTGCTCATTCAAGACTTCCAACAACATATTTGTGGGAGGAAGGAGGCATCCTCACCCAAAGAAAATCAATTTGCTAGCTTCCCTAGGGAGGGAAAAATATTTGCATGCGACTTGATATCTTACCGAGAGGCTCAGACTATCATCCCTGCAAAGTTTCAACATCATCAGACTTCTCCTTCCCCAAAATGTCAACATCATCTTGCAGAGGGAACATGTGTAGTTTGGCATTAATATCAGAGAGGGATCACTATTATCTCACCTATTCAGCACCACATGCATGCAACATATTTCTAGAGTACTTGCAGCTTATTTATCAGTGGTAAGTGTACAACTTCTTTCTAAAAATTTCTACCCTTTAATCTCTCCGGATTTGTTATATTTTAGGGAATTTGGGCACAACAATTTTGCATGCACTTTTTATTTAGTCTTTTGCACATCATTGAGTGTATGAACAAAAACCTAGTAGTAAAGAACCGTAGAATAGCAATTAGGGATATTACAGTGGTATCAGAGCATGTTCCTTACCGGTTGTGGGCTTGAACATGAAAAGTAAATGAATCCAGAAGAAGACACTTTTGTAACCTATAGGAGAAGGAAGAGTAGGTACACTAAGGAGCAGAAATTTGAAGATATCCAGTTAGAGGATACCAATTCAGACATGGACCCAACAAGTATACACTCTAAAAGAGGGAAAGGAATGGGAGAAGAGGAAGATGGGTTGGAATTTCACAGTTTGGTAAGTGCGTTGAATGACCTAGCTAAAGGGCAGAAGGAAGTATTGCATGCAATAAATAGATTGGCTCTAAAACCAGAACCAGGTCATAACAGTATACCTCTTTCACCAGTAGATAGAGGATCTACCAGTAGTAGTGGGACTCACATGCATACACTAATATGAAAAACACACCTCATATATATAACAAACCTTCCAGCATTCCTATTATGCCTCACTTTCTGGAGAATGTAGTAGCAGGACCAGTCATGCCAACATAACCTAGTGAACCATTTGGAGCTTACTTACAGGAGTACAAGGTTTTGGGAGATGAGTTCCATGTAGCAATGTCATTCTCAAATTTCTGCGATATGAAAAGCAGGAACGAGCCAAGGAATTTTAACAGAGGGTTCACCTAGAATTATGAATTGCAGAAAACCTTGGGCAAATTAACCATCCCTAACTTTGATGGGACTCGTGGGGGTTTAGCGAGAATTTGGGTCCAAAAGTTGGATACTTAATTCAAATTCAACACTATGACGAAGACAGATGCCATAAATTAGATACCTTACATTTGGATAGAGAGGTTCATGAATGGTGGTACCATGGGCTAGTGACATTGGGTCACAACACCAGCAGTTCCTACAGTGACTTCACATAGAGACTCGTGGAGTGGTTTGACAAAAGGGACCTTGAGATACATTTTAGAGAGTTAACACAACTCAAACAGACAGTCAGTGTTGAGGCCTTAATCTCAGAGTTTCAGAGAATAGTTTTTATGGTAATAGATGTGTCCAAGAGCAGGTTGATTATGTTATTTTTAGAGGCTTTGACAGATCCTTTATGAGGGTGAGTGAAAGCCTACAAACCCTCCAATCTATAGGATGCGATTAGAAGAACCAAAGATCTATAAGACTCGGTTCCTAAGAACAAGTTTCCACTTAAAACAAACTTCCCAGTAAAATACAAAGACAAAAAACCTTTTCAATAAGAATGGCCAAAGAAAACTTGGTTAGACAACGACACAAGGAAATATTTGAGAAGGAAAAATTATGTTTTACTTGTCAAGAACCATGGGTTCCAGGCCATAGGTGCACAAGGAAGGAAAAGACCCACTATATAGAAGTCTAATCTGACAGTGAAGGGGATGAATACGAATAGGAAACAATTGAGGAATTGATGGTAGTAGAGGAGGAGTCACTTTAGGGAGAAACACCAAGAGGAGTTATTGTTTCATTATCTGGACTACCCAGGTTCCATACTCTCAGGGTCAAGGGAGCAGTACAGGACCACAGGGTAGGTGTTTTAATTGACCATGGGGGAGAAACCCACAACTTCATTGATGCAGAATGGTTAGCTAGTAGGGTATTCAAACAGATAAATCTGAGGGATTCACTATAGCGGTAGCCGGTAATAATAGCATGGATTGCAACCATTGGATTCCCAAACTGAATGTCACATTAGGGAACTACAATATGACCGACTCATTTAATGTGGTGAATGTATCTAACACAAATGTACTATTAGGGGTTCAATGGCTTTACTTGATAGGAAAATATACTACGGATTATAGGGCAATGGAAACGGAATTCCAGGGACGGGAAGGAAAATGAGTAGTCTTGAGGGGCATGAACACTTATCCCCCCAAACCAGTATCATCACAAAGAATGGAGGTTTTACTTAGCCAGAGAGACATCGAATGGGAGGCTAAGTTCCTTATCACTCAGTAGAAAACCTCACGATAACAACACCCAACATCCACTAGATATTCAGGCACTATTATAGAAACATGACAGTGTATTTAGAGATCTTCCAGCAGGTCGACCACCAGACAGGGGATTTGAGCATATTATTGAGTTAGAGGAGGGGACACAGGAAGTCATCACCAGTCCATACAAACTCCCAAAAGGTACAAGGATGAGATCGAGAAAACGATCAAGAAATTACTGGAACTAGGATATATTCGATCGAGTTCTAGCCCATTTGCATCGCCGATGGTTTTGGTTAAAAATAAATGTAATACCCCAGTTTTGACCCCATGGTATTTAATTGTGCATGATGTAAATATTGTATGAAAATCATGTCAAGGAGCTCAAGGCCAAGGCCCTGGCATTGATTGATGTTTTATGGATAGGTGATCAAGGATGATACCTATGGTTTTTGTGCTAAGTCAAGCACAATATATATATATATATAGATATTAATGTAAATGTACAAAAATAATATAATACCACAACTAGCTATGGGACTGCAAGAGTTAAAGATATGGGGGCATGATTCCATAAGGGATAGGGTGGGGAGTTAGTCAAACCCTCCTGAGCGAATAGGGTGTGACCAGATGTCAATGGGGAAACCCATGAATCCTCAACTACTTTTTTTCCTCGATCCTCAATCATCAATTTCTTCCAGAAGTTGGTTGAGGTAGTTAATGCCTTGGGCAGAGCAAGGCATGGCAAATCGATGGCTTGACTGATCAATCCTATAAGTATGTAGTCTACAGAACCTGTATTCTTTCTTCTATGACAAGTAAACCCACATGGGAATGTGTTCCCATTCCCTCATCCCTGAGTCGCATTGAGCATTGGAGGCATTGGCGTTGTTGGGTGAGCCAGTTGGGAAGGTGGTGTTTTATGTTCGTGGTTGTTCATCATTCTACCCTTCAGTTGTTCCAAACGTTTCAATCATTCTGATCTGTTGTTCATGCGCATTGTTGTTGGTTCACTACCTGGGTGGAAAAAGGAGGGTCCCATTGTGTTTTTCCAAGTGATTGGGCAATGGAGATCTCTCGATTTTATAAGAGTGTGACCCTCTGAGGTTCCTCAATTGCCCCAAAGATGTGCAGTGTGGTGGTTCGGCCATCTTGAGTTTTGGACGTGTGGTTTCACAGTGTTTGTCTATGTAACATTGTGGTATGAGACCCTATTTCCTCTGTGTTACAGATTGCAACCTATGAGGTTGATTTTTCCTTGTGGATTGACGTGTTGAGCATCCCTGCTTTGGTTCGAAGACCAAGGAATGGAAGAGGCCAGAATGGGATGATAATCCTAGTGAAGAGAGGAACCTGACTGATAGATCAAAAGGGTTGGTAAATCCTTTCTACACACCCTGAAGAGTATTGGAAGGGAAGGTATGGCCTAAGGGACTGTGTAGCAACGAAGGGAATAATTCCTTGTGTTGGGTGGTGCAGGTATTGAGGAGGCCAAGCTAGATATTGTGTAGGTTCCCATGGCTCTGTGATTGAGCTCACTAGCTTAGCAATTCTACCTTTCCATTTCCTTGGAATCCTGATAATACCAACTGTTAGTGGGTTTTGTTGTGTCCTGTGCTATTTTTGGCTTATTTCCTAGTATCCTGTGAAACCCAATGGTCTATTGTCTTGGATGGGTAGTTTGTGAAACCCCGCAGTGTGTTGGATTGACTATGTGAGTATGTTTGGTCGTGTGTAAGCCTTTTGTTCCCTAGTTCCTTGTGGAAATCATGCCCAGCTCGGGGGCGACAGTGTGTTGAGAGATCAATGAACATACTCGCCTACAGTTGTGTGGAATGTTGCAGCGACATAGCTAGTTACGGAACAACTTAATCATCAAGATAAGTATTCTCTGTTATTCTTGTTTATGCATTGAAGTTGCTTATGAATGAATATGATGAATTGATAAGGAATAATACCTGCTATGAATGAAGTAGGATTCATTGTTGCAAAAGTATCGATGTTATGCTTGTTTATGCCATATATGAATCACTATGTTCACGTTGGATGCTTGATGATGACTAAGTAGAGGTTTTCCTTGTGTATATTTCCTTGCATTTTACTTCTGGTTGCCTTGTATGTTCAATGAATTTTGCTTAAGTCCTTGGAGGCTAGAAAATCCTGGTTAAAGGGTTAGTTTGTTGCTGACCTAAGTGTTTCCTGCACCCTGGGATACCCCTGCGGAAGGCAGAAGACGGGAGGTGGAAAACCAAAGAAAGGATAAGGTAAAGAGTTAGTCTCCAATTCTCGAGTTCCACACTAGAGGGAGGAAAGGCGAAATGCAGAATACAGGAGAGAGGTTAGAGGTTACGTCATTTGATAGTTTTCCGACTTCCGACTTCCGAAGGCGGAAGACGGAACGGTGGTTGAAGGACTCTGTCAAGCGTTATGCTTCCAACTTTCGAGTTCTGAGGGTGGAAGGAGGAAGTGCGGAAGTTGAAAGGAGGAAGAGTGGGTGAATGTTTTCCGTCACACGTTACATTTTTGACTCCCAATTTCTGAGGTCGAAATGGCGGAAGGAATAGGTTCAGTGTGGAAGAAGGTTTATGCACACATAATGGATATGTTAATGACAGAGAAACTGTTACAATGATGTACATAGGTTCTTAAGCCTAAGAATGAATGTTTAATAGTGTGTTAGCATCCATGCCCTCTGTTTAAAGGGAGAACAAGAATTCTTGAAGAATTTTTTTTAATAATCTGCATCATGGGGTATGGAGACATTACACTTTGGTATCAGAGTTGCGGGTTGCAGCGCTGGGCCTGAACAGGCCAAGTTGAGCAGTTAATAGAGCTATGGGTTGCAGCATTGGGTCAGGACGGGCTAGGTGATGATAAGTAAACGGTTTTAATTATGAATTCACTATGCAACTAACAAATGATGTTGTTAACACATTTTACGGTCATAATACAGATTGAAGAAGTGGTTTTTTTACTTAGCCATGAGAACCTATAGCATGTATGATGACGCACAGAACCCCTATGAGCACGAGGAATATCCTATGGGAGAAAACGTCCCAGTTAGAAATGCTAATACAGAGTCCAATGAAAGGATATTTCAAGAAACTTCGTCGGATATTGCAACCACCATGAGAAGCTTGAGGGTGGAGATGCAAAGTTACAGGGAAGACAATGAAAGATTGGTTAAGGCTCAGGAAGAGCAAAATCATCTGAATGCATCCATGCTACAAAGTTTTACAGAAATCTAGAGGTTGATGAACTCAGAGCATCGAACAGTAAATCCAGAAGGAAGTAGGAGCGGTGATAGAAGAAGAAAGAGACCTTCTAGTGGGTCATCTAACTTTGAAGGATCCACTGGGGATTTAAGTTCTTCTTCTTGCAAGAATAAGAGAAAGAGGTGTTACAAGAACAGCTCACGTAATGAATTCAAGAAGGTTAAGCCTCCTATGTTTGATGGTGAGGTAAAGAACGGTCAAGAAGATGAATCCTGGATTCTTGGGATGATGAAATATTTCCAAGTCCAAGGCTACTCTGTAAATATGAAGGCTATGGTATCCATCTTCAATTTGACTAGAAGAGCATCTATATGGTGGTAGCACTTTAGGAAAGTGAAGAAGATCAATGAAAGGAAGATTGTGTGGAAACAGTTCCATAATTTTTTCAGGCAGAAGTACCTCTTTGATAGGTACAATGATGGTAAGATCAAAGAACTCCATGAGCAGAGATTGGTGCAGTAGACCATGGAAGAGTCTTCCAATAAGTTCTTGGAACTATTGAGGTATGTTAGGTATATAACGGATGATAAAGTAAAAATCCAACATTTTCTGAGTGGGTTGCCTCATCCTTATAAACACATGATTGATTTTGATGAGCCTAAAACTATGGAAGAGGCTATCAAGAAAGCTAAGTGTTGTTATGCTCAGAATAAGGGAAAACCTTATTACCATAAGACATGGAAGGATAAGAAGACCAAAAATTCTGATCAGAGGAAGAAAGGTTTCAAACCCTCTAACTTCAAGAATCAACAGAAGCAGCCATCACAAGTTTTGAACCATCTAGCTAAGGTGATGGGGGAGAAGCCAAGAAATACAAAAGATAGAAGAGAACCCCTCCAATGTTGGAGATGTGGAGGACCCCATCTATACAGGAAATGTCCACTTGAGTGTGGGAATGCAAGGCCATCTTACCACATTCAAGAGGCAGAAACTGTGGATCAAGTAGCAATGACAGTCCCTAGGATTTATGCAGCACTGGAGGACCATCAGGGAGATCATCAGCCAACCATGGTTGAGGTTACAGGTAAGATTGCTGAGAAGTCTATTTATGTTTTGATTGAACCTAGATCTACTCACAATTATATTACTCCTAGAGTACTTGAGATTTGTTCTTTTAAGAATTTAAAGCATAGCAATTCATGGTTAGTCCAACTAGCCACTGCAACCAAGAGAAAGGATAGTGAAATGGTAAAGCAATGCCCATTGATCATGAATGATCTAGTCACTTCTGTAGATCTGACTGTTCTACCACTTGGTTCCTATGATGTTCTCATTGGAATGGATTGGTTGGAAGCACATAGAGTAAGGCTCGATTGTTACAACAAGTCTTTTGAGTGCTTGGATGAAGAAGACAACCTAAAGGTTGTGAAAGGCATTCCAAAGATTATTTCTGTTAGGAATATTTCATCCATGCAACTAAAGAAGTTATGTAGGAAAGGTTACAGAGTTTATGCAAGCCATGTGTTGGAGGTAGCAGAGAATGAAACTCCTAGGGTGGAGGACTTTCATGTTTTGCGGGAATTCAGGGATGTTTTTCCTGATGAGATTCCAGGGCTTCCTCCAAAGAGGGACATTGATTTTATAATTGAACTTGTGCCATGAGCAGCACTAGTGTCTAAGACACCCTACAAGATGAGTACACCATAAATGCTAGAGCTAAAGATGCAGCTGCAAGAGTTGTTGGAAAAGAAGCATATCAAACCAAGTGTGTCTCCTTGGGGAGCACCTGTGTTGTTTGTGAAGAAGAAAGATGGTACACTCAGATTGTGTATTGATTAGAGATAGATTAACAAAGTCACTATAAAGAACAAATATCCTTTTCCTAGGATTGACGACCTCTTTGATCAAATGAGAGGAGCAAAGGAATTCTCCAAGATTGACTTAAGGTCTAGTTACCATCAGGTAAGGATTAAGGATGAATACATTCATAAGACAACCTTCGGGACAAGGTATGGGCATTATGAGTTTGTAGTGGTACCATTTGGTCTCACAAATGCACTAGCTACATTTATATGCTTTATGAATAGTGTTCTCAGCAGGTATCTAGATGAGTTTGTTCTTGTCTTCATTGATGACATTCTCATTTATTCTAAGAATGAGGAAGAGCATCAAGAACATCTGAGGCTAACGTTTCAATTGCTCAGGGAACATAAGTTGTATGCAAAGCTAAGAAAATGTGACTTTTACAAAGATAGGATACATTATTTGGGTCACGTCATCTCAGAGGAGGGCATATATGTAGACCCTGAAAATATTGAGGCTATTATGAATTGGCCAACACCAAGACATGTGACAGATGTAAGATATTTTATGGGACTTGCAGGATACTGCAGGAGATTCATTGAAGGATTCTCCAAGGTTGAACATCTAGTCACTTCTTTGCAAAGGAAAGGAATAAATTTTGAATGGACACCAAGGTGTGAAGAAAGCTTCCAGGAATTGAAGGATCTTCTCACAAGTACATCATTCTTAAAGATTGTAGACCCAGAAAAAGACTTTGTGGTGTGTACTAATGCATGCGGTCAAGGACTTGGAGTTCTTATGCAAGACAACCACGTGGTATGTTATGAGTCAAGAAAGTTGAAGGATCATGAGAAGAACTATGCCACTCGTGATTTAGAACTTGTAGCCATAGTACATGCTCTCATGATGTGGAGGCATTACTTAATGGGAAGAAAGTTTGAGTTGAGGACAGACCACTGTTGTGATCTGAAATATTTGTTTGATCAGCCTACTCTAAATGCTAGGAAATCTAGATGGCTGGAGTTTTTGTGTGAGTTTGATTTCGAGATCAAACACATAAAAGGAAAAGAAAACAAAGTGGTTGATGCACTCAGTAGGAAGGTGCATGAAATGCACTTGGCATCTCTTAGTATTTTCCAATCATATTTGAGACAGTAGATTGTTAATCATGCTACTGAAGATGAATTGTATGTGCAGATAAAAGACAAATTGCAGCAACAAAATATTGAGAAGAGGTATGAGATATATAAATTGGAAGAAGATGGACTTCTTACTTATAAGAACATAACTTATATTCCAAATGTAGTAGATTTGAGGAGAATGGTTATGGATGATATCCACTAGACTCCATATTCTAGTCATCCAGGATATCAAAAGACAATTGCTACAGCCAAAGAGTAGTATTGTTGGCTAGGAATGAAGAAGGACATTGTTGAGTACATTTCAAGGTGCATGAAATGTCAGCAGGTGAAGGTTGAGCATCAACACCCAGCAAGGTTGTTGAAACCTTTGGTAGTTCCAGACTAGAAATGGGAAGTTAATTCCATGGATTTTATTACAGAATTACCAATGACTTGGAGACAACATGATTGCATCATGGTTGTGGTGGACAAGTTGACAAAGGAAACACATTTCATACCGTTCAAGTCTACTTATAAGACTGATGCGATTGAAAAAATCTTCATGAAGGATATTTTCAGATTGCATGGATTGCCTAAGGAAATAGTCTTTGACAAAGATCCTAAGTTCACTTCTAATTTTTGGAAGGGTTTGTTTGTAGATTTGGGTACCAAGATGAACTTCAGCACTTCCTACCATCCTCAAATTGATGGACAGATAGAGAGAGTGAATCAAGTGTTGGAAGACATGCTTCGCATGTATGTGATGGACAAGCCAACCAAGTGGGAAGATTATTTACACTTGGTAGAATTTGCATATAATAATGGACAACAGAGTCCATATGAAGCCTTATATGGAAGAAGGTGTAGGTCACCCGTGAACTGGGATAATCCAGTGAACAAAATTGTACTTGGTCCTTAATTGCTCAAGGAGATGGAGCAGAAGGTTGCAAAGATCAGACATAATCTTAAAGTGGCCCAGGACAGACAGAAAAGCTATGCTGATAAGAATAAGGTGCATAGAGAGTTCAGTGTTGGGGATCATGTTTACCTCAGAGTGAGGGCAAGGAAGGCTTCCCTGAATCTTGGAATTTATGCCACGATGTCTCCTAGATATTGTGGCTCGTTTGAAGTTCTTGAGAGGATAGGGCTCGCTGCATATACACTTGCATTGCCTACTAGCACTAGGACTCATAATGTTTTTACTGTTTCTTTGCTTAGTAAATATGTACATGATCCTAACCATGTGATTGATTGGGGTGTGATTCAGGTGGAACTCGAGGGAGAGTTCCAAACCGAGCCATTGCACATCCTCAACAGGAAGGTCACAGTGCTCCAGAATCGAATCGTTGGACAGGTAAATGTGGAATGGGAGCACTACAACCATGCAGACGCTACATGGGAGTTGGAGGATGCCATGCGATTGGCACATCTTTTTTTGTTCAATTTTGCAGAGCACTGAGGGCGGTGCCAGTGTAGCATTTTGTTTAAGATGGTAAAGCATTGAGGACAGTGTTGTTGTAAGGGGGAGGGGATTGTAATACCCCTGTTTTGACCCCATGGTATTTAATTGTGCATGATGTAAATATTGTATGAAAATCATGGCGAGGAACTCAAGGCCAAGGCCCTGCCATTTATTGATGTTTTGTGGATAGGTGATCAAGGTTGATACCTATGGTTTTGGTGCTAAGTCAAGCATAGTATAGATATATATATCTTGATATATCATTTAAATGTACAAAATTAATATAATACCACAGCTAGTTATGGGACTGCAAATGTTAAAGAGATGGGGGCATGATTCCACAAGAGATAGGGTGGGGAGTTAGTCAAACCCCCCTGAGCCAATAGGGTGTGACTAGATGTCAATGGGGAAACCCATGAATCCTCGGCTACCTTTTTGTCATCTAGCCTCGATCATCAATTTCTTACAGAAGTTGGTTGAGGCAGTTAATGCCTTGGGCAAAGCAAGGCATGGCAGTCTGATGTCTTGACTGAGCAATCCCGCAAGTCTACAGAATCTGTATTCTTGCTTCTGCGGCAAGTAAACCCGCGTGGGAATGCGTGCCCATTCCCTCATCCCTAAGTCACGCTAAGCGTTGGGGGAATTGGCATTGTTGGGTGAGACAGCTAGGAAGGTGGTGTTTTATGTTCGTGGTTGTTCATCATTCTACCCTTCTATTGTTCTAGATGATTCGATCATTCTGATTTGTTGTTCATGCGCATTGTTGTTGGTTCACTACCTGGGTGGCAAAAGGAGAGTTCCGTTGTGTTTTTTCGAGTGATTGGGCAGTGGAGATCTCTCGATTTTATTAGAGTATGGCCCTATGAGGTTCCTCGATTTCCCTGAAGACACGCAGTGTGGTGGTTCAACCATCCTGAGTTGCGGACGTGTGGTTTCGCAATGTTTGTCTATGTAACATTGTGGTATGAGACCTTGTTTCCTCTGTGTTACAGAGTGGAGCCTATGAGGCTGAACTTTCCCTATGGATTGAGGTGTTGAGCATCCATGCTTTGGTTCTATTAGGTCATGATTTTGTCTTCCTTAGTTTTATGCTTTTGTTTATGTTTTTGAAACTTGCTAATATTTTTGCTTCTAGGAAATTTTGGTTTATAAAGGTTAATTTTGAGTTTAAGCCTTTTAGTTTTCATCATTTTGATTTTTCCTATTTTTAAGCTTGCTTTTATAAATTTTGCTTAGAGTTCATTCTTGAAGGGTTCTACAAGGTATATATTGATTAAATGGTTTCATAAATTACACTAAGATCGAGATTAATCATATAAACCAAGTCTTAAACCTGATTAGTGATTTAATGAGATGAAATTATGTATTTGGACTTTCTTGTAGCACAAGAGTGAAATTAATACACTAGAGCACTACAAGAAAGTCGCGAGTGCCAAAATCGTTATTTTTCAGTCCGATTTTTTCGGGGGTTTCGTCCTTGAGGTGTAAACCACATCAATTATCACATTTGATACGTGTCTTGCCAAGTTTATCATTGAAACAGGTGTATGGTCATCGTATGAGGGAGATTGTGGCAATTGCATGCAATTTCATGGTGAATGATGACAGTGAGTGGAACGAGGTAGAATTTTCGAGAATATGTTCTTAAGCTGAAGAATACGAAGGTATTGAAAGTCGTGGTCGAAACATATTGCTGAGAAATCGGAGTTTTGATAGTTGAATGAAGAATTAGGGCTTTCTAGCAGTGACAGTTTGAAGTGATCTGGACAGTTGAAGACAGCTGGAACGTGAAATTCGACACCTAACCTTTGAAGGGATCGACTTCCAGCGCTTGTATTAAGCTTTTGAGCAGGTACCCCACGTGGCATTTGAGGGGGTTTGTTTAATTGGGGGTTTTCTGATAAAGTGCATAATGTCAAAATTCTAAGGAAGGATATGAATTTGCTCACTCAATAGATTATGAATGATGAAATATTAACCAATATATCCGAGTATTCATCGTTTGAAATAATAAACTTCAGAGTAGAACTATTGGAGGTCCCTGAATTTTGTGATTAGTTCAAATTGTTGAAAACTTTGGTACATAAGAGTTCCTGAACTGTGTGATAAGGCAGACTGTGAGGATTTGAAGATAGATAGACTGTGAGATTATTGACAGGTGCTGTAAACCATAATGAGAATGAAGAAAAGTGGAAAAACTAATAGAGCTGAGCCCACTGATCTCAGTTGGATAGATAAATTTCCAGAATGTGCTGAGCTATTTGCAAATGCAGGATGGTTGATATTTGTCAAGAAAATTGATGGATACCATGTAGAGGTCTCCCATAAGTTTGCTTAGTGCTATGACAAAGACACTGTATCTTTTGATACTTTGCAATTCAAGTTGACCAAGGAGTTGGTAGCTAAGGCAACAGGAATTAAAAATGAGGGAGAATTGTGGTTTAAGAAGGTGCCATTCACCTTTAATGCACAAAGGTACCTAATGCCTGGTGTAATTGCATATTGGGGTAAGGGTGTACCCATTCATAACTTCAGGGCTGAATGGATAGAACCTATTAAGGTTTTACAGAGTTATATTACATGTGAAGGAAGGTATGCCTTCGTTTTTAAATACCACTTCAGATTTATTCAACACCTCAGTCATGAGTCAAAGATGAACCTTCCCTTCTTCTTGCTAAAGAGCCTGCAAAAGATGTCTTGCAGAATCAAGGAACACCAAAATCATACTAGACAGTCCATTTTTCACCATGGACTTATTAAACTCATTAGCAACACCGTTTTACAGAGTAAGGGAAAAGCTTGGGAATATTTCCTTTTCTGATCAGGGTTTCAGAATAGTCAAGAAGGACAGTCTCATAGAAAACAGGCTAATAAAGGACATACCTTGATCAGAAAGCTCAGACATAAGGTAAAGGTTAAAGATGAAGACAGTATTAAATTGGAGGAAGTTTCAGAGCCTGCAAAAGAAGATTGTGAGTCTAAACAACATCTTAATGACATTGAGAGCAAAGATTTGCAGTCTGATAATAAGGAGACCAAGCCTGTTCAGGATGATGCACCAGCAGAGACATTTGTTGCTGAAAAGATTGTACCTGCAGAGAAAATTTCAGGTGATGAAAAGGATACTGAAGTTCAAAAACAAATTCCAACACAGTCCTGTGAGAGGATGAGAAATGCATGTTTGAGGAGGATAAACTTCTTGTTATTGATGAAACTAAGGTTGGCACTAAAAAGGAATTTCACAGCCAGGAAGATGAGGTAGCAGTACCAAAGAGAAAGAAGCTAAAAGTTATTGAATTTGCCTCAGTCACCTATCAGGGCAAAACTTTCAAAATGTTAGGGGAACTTGCTCCTATGTGGAGACCAAAGACTAGACCCAGAAACAAGCTCAGGCTGAATATGAAGAAATTGCTAAACCCTAAATTGAATAAAGAAGGAGTAACAGTGATAGATGACTCCTCATCTGATTAAAAATTAGATGTTGATAAGGGTGACAGTAAAGGAAAGAGGCCAATGGAATCAGAAAGAGAGTCTGCCCTTACTGAGACTAAATTATCTAATATTTTTCTAGAGATACAAAGTCAAATGTTGTAGGAACAGCAGGAAGGTAAAATAAAGTCTTCTCACTCAGAAAAGAAGGTAATGGTTGAGGAAAATGTTCCTTGTGAAGCTGAGACTGAAGAAAACCTAAGTTTTCCTGAAACTCCTACAGAATTGTTGCCAGAAGATGAAGAAATATATAGGAGACTAAATATTCCATGGCTTCCAAATGAGATGCAAAGCACAACAGGAAATAAAGCATTTGATTCAGAAAAAGAGAATTTACAGAGAACTGTAAAACAATATAAATATCAGGTGGAATATATGTAGGAGACAAATGATGGCTTGGTTATGGAAAATAGAAGACTCAGAGAAGAACTGGATGAGGTGAATAGCCACTATCAGGAGCTGATTGCGGTCTCAAAAGAGGCATTGAAAAGGAAGAGGAATACGGAGTCTCAATTTACAATGTTGAAACAAACCATCAAAGATCTACAACAGCAAAATGAATAACTCACTAGAAAGATGGCAGATATGGAAGCAAATCAACTGAAGGCTAGAAGAAAGGCCCAAGCCCTTGAAGGGACAGCCTTGTTAGCTGAAGCAGCTAAAGATCTGTGAGACTTGTTAGCACAATCAATTATTAGTTATGTTTTGAAGGTTATTTCATTTTTGTAATTATTATTTGGATAAAACTAGTTCGATGAGTAGGATGAAAAGTAGTTAGGGTTTAGTCCTTAACCAATTTTAAAAGATAGTATTAATGTATGTCACAAAGAGAACTAAGGGTTTGATTTTTTGGCTGGCTAAAGGAGGTCTTCAGACTTGTTCATAAGTTAAGTAAATCACTCTTATGTGTATTTGAATGATTGATTATGAAATATATGCTCTATTTACCCTTCAGTTTGTTCTCTGGCTTCATTTATAGCTTGTTTTAGCTACTCAGTTGGTGATTTCATTACTTGTTTAAAGTTTTTATGCTTGTAGTGCTTGTCATTTGTGGATGAACCTCAATGTTGTTTTCTGTTGGATAATGGTTATTATGTTATGCATCTCAGTTTTTCTATACTTATGATTTAATGTTTATTTGGTTTTATGAGTGTATTCCCTCTTGTCATCAAACTTCTTAACCAAAAACCTTAAAAAACCCTAAAAACCCTATTTTGTTTTATTGAAATTCTTGAGATTATGTTGGCTTGTTCTCTTGTAGTCTGGGAACAATATCTGGCATAAACAGGTTCGAAGACCAAGGAATCAAAGAGGCTAGAATGGGATGATAATCCTAATGAAGAGAGGAACTTGACAAACAAATCAATAGGGTTGGTAAATCCTTTATGCACACCTTGAAGAGAACTGGAAGGGAAGGTATGGCCTGAGGGACTGTGTAGCAGCAAAGGGAATACTTCCTTGTGTTGGGTGGTGCAAGTATTGAGGACGCCAAGCCAAATATTGTGTAGGTTCCCATGGCTCTGTGGTTGAGCTCACTAGCTTAGCAATTCTACCTTTCCATTGCCTTGGTAACCCGATAAGCCCAAATGTTAGTGGGTTTGGTTGTGTCCTGTGATATTTTTGGCTTGTTTCTTAGTAGCCTATGAAACCCAATGGTCTATTGGCTTGGTTGGGTAGTCTGTGAAACCCCGGATTGTGTTGCTTGACTATGTGAGTATGTTTGGTCGTGTGTAAGCCTTTTGTTCCCTAGTTCCTTGTGGAAATCATGCCCATCTCGGGAGTGCCAGTGTGTTGAGAGATTAATGAACACACTGGACTATGGTTGGGTGGAATGTTGCAACGACATAGCTAGTTGCGGAACAACTTAATCATCAAGATAAGTATTCTTTGTTATTCTTGTTTATGCATTGACCTTGCTTATGAATGAATATGACGAATTAATAAGGAAGAATGGTTGCTATGAATGAAGTAGGATTCATTGTTGCAAAAGTATGGTTGTTATGCTTGTTTATGCCATATATGAATCACTATGTTCATGTTGGATGCTTGATGATGACTAAGTAGAGGTTTTCCTTGTGTATATTTTCTTGCATTTTACTTCTCATCAAGATAAGTAGTCTCTGTTATTCTTGTTTATGCATTGAACTTGATTATGAATGAATATGATGAATTAATAAGGAAGAATGCTTGCTACGAATGAAGTAGGATTCATTGTTGCAAAAGTATGGTTATTATGTTTGCTTATGCCATATACATTAGGGGAATTTTGAGGTAAAAAATGGGCCTCATAAGAGATATATTAAAATATTATGAATTAGGCATTTTATGGGGAAAGTATACTTGACAACTCACATTTCCACTACATTAAATGTACAATTTAGATAACTATGGTTGAGTTACATACAAGAAACAAAAATAATTTAAAATGTTATATTGAAGTGACTAAAAACTAATTTTAATTTCCAAAAAATGTGTAGTATTTGAATGCATTCATGTCCTTGAACTTGGAGATCACTTTTAATAATAAGATATAAATGAAATGAAAAGACAATCGAATTCGTTTTAATAATAAAATATAGACACTATGAAAAGACAATCATATTATTTTTAGTAATAAAATATACACATAATGAAAAAACAATTAAACTATTCAAATTTTCTCCAACCACACATTTAAAATTGAAATTTAATATATATATATATATATATATATATATTCTTAATTCTTTTATGATAATTTTGTTTCTTTATAAAATTTATGCATTTTTATGATATAATTAATTTAGTGTTTGAAAATTAAAATTTAAGATAACATATCTCTTTTTAATTTTTTATTATAACTTAATTTTTTTTAGATTGTTAATAAAATTAAGATATGCTAATGATATGATTAACTTATTATTCGAACATTAAAAATTAAAATAATAAATATAATTTTTTTATTATTTAAATTACTTATTTTCTTATTAAACCAATTTATATGTTTTTATAATAAAATTAATTTTGTTTAATTCTCATAAAATATTATGTTTATAATTGGTATAAAAAGTTATTCAATTTCTTTTTACTAATTATAATTGTTTTTAATTTTAGTAATGTTTTCTATATTATAAATATAATATCATTATAATTATATTATGCTTTTAATTTTAGTAATTTTTTTAAATATTTTTTTTAACAGAAACTAAAAAAGGTTTATATAAAACAAGCTGTGCACAGCTATTCATTACAGTAGTGGCATAAAAGAGTATTCATGCAGATCAAAATTGCTACACAGAAAGCTTATCCGATAAGTTTTCCAAAAAACTACACATAAAGTTTGTTCAAAATAGCTAATGTCGCGGGTAGTATATACCCTTATAAATTGGTTACATAGAAAAAGACAGTAGAACATTTAACCATAACTAAAGGAAAACAGATTAAGGATTGCCTCTAAAATTCTTGGGCTGAACTACAGACTCTTCCTCCATTGGGTGCTCAGCTTCTGCAGTGGCTCCGTTCACCCTGCTACCCTGATTCATGGTTATCAAACGCTCGAGATCTTCCTGAATCCTGTCAACTTTTCCCATGATCTCTCTAAGGTTGCTCTCATTATCATCAATCCGAGCGTCGTGGTTGTTGATCTGCAAGGAGGTGTAGCTCACCGTTTCTCCCATGCTCTTAACCTCCCAAACAATTTCTTTATTGTCCATTATACCGATTGCAAGCATTTCATACAGACGCCATAGGTTCTTTTTTATGTCCATTATTCCTGCACTTTCACCAACCTGAGACATTCTATCTTCTCAAGTAGAGATGTCTATTCGAGCAAAGAGACTGTGTAAGGCACGAACAGAACCAGCAAAGACACAAGCCTGGTTCTCGACCGAGAGACCACTGAGAAAAAGACTAAGGACTAAGAGCTCCTGTTGTAGAGAGGAACCTCCGTGCCTTTCTTGGCAAGCCAAAGTGCCCACAGCACCTTCTTGCCACCCTATGCAATGGCAACCCAAGACCGAAATTCTCCTCAAATTACCAAACTGTGAGAGAGTTATACCTGAGCCGAGGTTTGGAGACCACGGTGCTGAGAGGGAACTGCACAAGCAAGTGGAAAAGGCTGCGAGGGCTAGCCTTTCCTTCATGAAGGAGCGAGTGAGGGGGAGAGCATGCCACGGGATACCCTGCAGCCACCCTTCTCCGATGCCTGCAACTACATTCAACAGAACTCGCGCAGCCTCTTGAGAACCAGAGCTGAGAAATGAAACGGAATGGAAAGACATATCGCAGTGAGGAGAAGACATATCATAATGCTTGAAGGGACGTTGAGCGTGCGAGGGGGAGAGACATTTAACCCGGGGTCGGATGGCCATTAAGTCTGCAAAGACCGAGAGAAGGAGGGGGCAGGTGAAAAGCCACGCGGCGAAGGGAGGAGGGAAGGCAGGACAGCAGTTTAAATGGAAGGAGCCGATGGAAAACAGTGTGGAGTGGAGGCCAGCTGTTGGGAGATGACGCTGGGTGACGGATGGAGGGATGAAGGGAGGGATAAGGGAAGGGGGATAGGAAAGGGGGATGGGATTATAAAGGATGGGGAAGGAGGGATAAGGGAGGAGGGATAAGGAAGGGGGAGAGAATGAAAGAGAAGGAAGATAAGGAGGGGGGCCTTTGAGGCTTCTTGAGAAATGAGAGAAGGATAATAAGTCCAATGGGATAAGCTGCATACGATGAAATTGCAGGGGAGACTTCCAACACCACATTAAGGGATGAATTTGAGGATGGGAGGATTTTTGTTCTGACTGTAATGACCTTACGGGAGAGAGGCTCCCATATTGGCCAGAGTGTCCACTGTAGAATTGTTGTGTCGGAGGATGTGGAGTGTCTCGTAGGATTTAGACATGAGAAGCTTGGCTTTGTCAAACAGGCGGCGACAATTGACTACTCCATAGGGGTATCCGTTGATCAGTTTAGAGATGACATGCTTTGAGTCTCCGAATATCAAAACCTTTCTAAATTTTTTAGCGTGAAGAGCCAGCCACTCAACTTCATTGTTGGTTCTATTTCCTAGACCCCATGTGAAGGTTTGTTCTATATGTCCTCCGGGATCCAAGAGGATCCCCCCGCTCCTGCCACCCCTGAGTAATTTTTTTTAATATTATTAATATAATATTATTATAATTATATTAGGTATAAGTCTATGTAACTACTTTTGATTTATAATAAAGGTATAATATTTAATGTGATTAATATTATTTTTATAATGATAATTGATTTTTTTATAGTATTTATTAATTTATATATTATTTTTTTGTTTAGGTTGTATTTTTATAAAAATATGATAATTTATTTTCTTATTGATAATAATATTTATTAATATTGAATAGTTGTGTTTACCTGGTACAAGGCTATCATTATAGAGGATGATTTACCACCTCACATGCCACCTGGTTTTTAGAGGATAATCTCCCATCGACAAGTCACATTTCTAAAGAAGAAATTACCATACTATAAGGACAGGGTTTTAGAGGATGATCTTCCATTATAGGTCACATTTATGCTCGAGGATTTATCAGCCAATAGGCCACCCTTTCACTAGCAAATATACCATCCACCCTTGCGAATTAGTGATGGGAACACCATGTTTCACTATTGAATTTCCCATAAATGAATGAAAGGAATTTTTTATTCACTGAAATGTACCCTTTTATGTTTCTCTATGATTGTCAAGTGTGATTTTATGAGTACTTGATCCAAGTTTTAATGCACTCCATCCCGAGTTTTTTTTACTGGTGGGAGATTTAATATTTATTTAAAATTTAAAATTTGTATATAAAAATTATTTTTAACCTAATGTATATATTTTTTATGGAATAAAATTTATTTATAAAAACAATATGTTTTATAATTTTAGTTTATCACAATTTAAAATACAACGCTAATTTGTAAACCATTATAAATGAAATAAACTTACCCTATTTGGAAACATTAACCATCAACTAATATATCAATTTGAAATTCTTTGAATTAACATGAACGAGGAGCAATGATATATATTGGAGAATCAAAAAATCTAATCAATACCATTATGTCCCCACCATTATACCATTACAATGGTGGGACATAATTTTATTTACTTTCACTTTGTTTACTTTAATTATTATGTAAATTTTATTATTTTTAATATGATGTAAATTTATGCTGGAGTATCATACACATTAGACTTTTAAAATGTTTATTGAGAATATTATAAAGTATCACACTTAAATCAAAATATACCATGTTTTTTTCTCTTTGTGATTATTTTATTAAAAAGATTTTAAGAAAATAATAATTATATATCTACATCAATATTTTGTAATTATTATTTAAAATAATGTAAAATTAAATTATTATGTAATATGTTACTACTTAAAATACTGTAAAAGTAAGTAAATGATTATGTACTAATTTCATAGCAAAAACCTGGCAATATAGTTTGTATTTTAAAATTAAGTAAATGATTATGTGGTAATTTCATAGCAAAAACATGGCAATATATATAAAATCACTGAAAGCACATAAAGCTAGATCCCCATGTCTAATATGCCAAAAGGAAAGAAATTGAATAAGGTCAACTATAACTATAGCACAACCAAGGATCAAAATTCAAGGATGATATATGCGGTGCATAAATTTCAACACTATCTGTTGGGCATCAGTGTGGATCATCATGCCCTATTGGATTGATCAATAAACAATGATTAATTGAAGGATATTGAGGTGGCTTCTACTCTTGCAAGTGTTCAACTTTTGTGTGGCGGTACAACTTGCAAATTTCCTTGTGGCAGTTGAGCACATACCCAAAATCACAGGCGAGCCACCCCTTAGAGTTTATAATGAACTACCATGTTCAAAATTGTTCTCAGTAATAGTACCAGAATGGTACAAGGGGATTTTAGAATATCTATCAACATCACAATTTCCTATATAAACAAGAAATCATGTAGTATAGTCAAGAGAGCGGCTTCCTCTCAGCTCATTTAAGGCAACACAGTCTGAATCTGTTATGAATGTATAGGTTCACCAAGGTAAAAGACTCGTAACACGCATACTTAAACTAGTGACACATCCACTGATTACCTTATGCTTTGTAGTTGTAATTCTTACATAATCTTCATGATATATTAGTTAGTGCTCACATTCTCTATATCAATCAAATCTGTTGCTCAAATCAGGTGATACATAACACGAACTTGGTAAACACGGTTAGAAGAGCTCCACTTAATGACGGAACTAGGGTTATCAACTTTGAAAAACAAAGGACAAGCTTTTGATCAATCAAAATATACATAAATTCAATGAATTTTCCAACACTACCCATGGATAATTGCATTCCTTTAGAACCATGAAAAAGGTTCAAACTGGTGATCTTGCCTCAATATCAAATCATTTTTTATGGAAAATTCTTACTCGTTCATCACTAGTGGGTTGTCAGATTAAATTAAGTAATATGCACCAGAAACCTGTTAACACTCTAATTCAAAAGATTTCCACTTTAAGAAAAAATTTAGGCTATCAACTCTGAATATCAAGGAACAAGATTTTTAAAAATATATACAAATTCAATGAACTCTATTAAATTACCATGGAGAAATGGATACCCTTGACATCCTCTTAAAATCTCAAACTGGTGATCTTCTCTCAATATCTTGCAACCGCAATCACATTGCTCTCTTATGAGCCTTCAAACCTTCTACCTCTGCCATCTTAACAACATGTGGACGAAGAGTTTGTATGCCTTCCTCGATCAAGGATTGCATAGTGATGTACTTCACGAAGGAATCCAATGACACACCCCCATACATCCTTACATATACGTAAGTCGGAAACGCATGATTTGTTCCACTGACATAGTCCTCAATGCTCTCGGGACTCCACCTTCCTAAGAATACAGAACCTGCAACAAAAACTCTTAACTTCCCTATAAACCATACATAATGCCAAAAGTGCATAGAATTATGAATGTCAACAAATTCACTGTCTCGATGTGTTGTTCATTTGGACACTAAAATACAAGCATATTACCCGCATTCTCAATACAGTCCACCCATTGATATGCATCTTCAACATTAATGATTAAGTGCTCAGGTGCATACATATTAGATAAGGAAATCGCTCAGCAAAACAACAAATTGTTAATTAACACGCTGAAAGGATTTTGGTTATTCTGACAAACAAACTGATTACTTTATTTATCCTCTGACCTTCACCTTGTTATGGGAAAGAATAGTAAAGCTATGAGTCAGTGCCTTGGCAACAAACTGCCCACATGGAAGACTTTTGCATTGCTTTTCCAGTTCCATCTCAATTTCATCCAGATTCACACCCTCTCCCACAAGCACAAGAACAACCTGACTATCAGGCCCATGTTTGGCCTACAAAATTACAAAATCCAAATCATATTTAAGAATAAGCCATGCCTTGTAGTGACCTATTAAGGACAAGGATCAAGAGTTGCTATGAGCATGAACCCAAGAGAGAATAATTACATCTATATGCATTCTATAGTTAGAGTCTGGCAAAGTAGTATCCTTGTAATGTAATATGTTCTTAATATACTAGGCCATATGAATTTTGTCCAGATTTCATGCCTTAATCTCCGAGCACTTACTAATCCTAGTGTTTTGTATTTCTCCATAAAATTAGGGTCTCTGTGTTGCTGAAGGAAATTATTCATGATACTTCTAGATGTTTTAAAGACAACAACTACTTAGAATATTTAGTGCTCATCGTTCTTGTCATATAATATGAGGAAGCCCGAGAGTTGACTGATCAAAAAAGGGTCTACGGGCTTTGTAGCAGCAAGTTTATTAGCATGATCTGAAGAAATATTGTACCCGATTCTAGTTATTGGATTGACTATTTGACAAAGTGCATATCTATTTAGGAACAATAGTGTATATATCAGAGTTGCATTAGGTGTGGGATAAGGCCCAAATATAAGTGGTGTTCAGTGGGTGTTCATTGCCATAGTGGAGGAAGGAAGACACCATTTTAATGGTTGGTTGTAGTAGAAAAGAACTCAACAAATTCTAGTCAGCCTTAGATCAACACCATCTCAAAAAGTATTCACCTCATGAGTGAGTTTAATGAAGCAAGGGACCTTGGTCTGGGATTCTTAATGGCACCACCTTCCCTTTCCTCTAAACTACTACTCAACCATCATAGTTCCTATTTCCATTCTCCTCCACTTGCACATGTTTAACATTAAGGGGGTTGTCCCATAGTTAATGGAAATGATAATTCCATTTTATGTGAGTGAAAAGGGATATTCTCATAGTCTAAATTTTGTACCCATCCATTTTCACAGAACAATGCAAAGGGATATGAAAAGCAAATACCATTCCACTGTAGTAATTGGATTGGATCCACAAGTTGGGCCACAAAAAATTTGGAAAAATAGCTTCATTGTCTCTCTACCAATCAATATCAAGGCAGTTGTCGTCTTGGTTGATAGATAAACAGTTGGAAACAGACTCAACCATACACCAAGCCTCTCCCCTGTAAATTTTAGAGACAAATCACCAGTAAGTCATTCCTTCCATCTAGGCCTATTATATCTAGAATTATTACTAATTTTATTGTCTTTTATTGAGTGCACATTCCTTGATTTTTACTTTTGGTCAGTAATTTATTGTCTTTTATTGAGTGCACGTTCCTTAATTTTATTGTTTTTTATTGAATGTGCGTTCCTTAAGTTCCTAGCTAAGCCTAGGACTAATTCAGTTTGCTTCTAGGTTCTCAATTCTCTTGCATGAGACAAGGTCTCTGCAATCTATGAACATTGAACTCCTTGCCTTTTGAGCAAAAATTAACTAGATATTTAGTTACTAAGTGGGAGTTTCCTTAGTACCAGCTGGCATGGTGTCCACATTTATTGAGCTCGTCACAAATCCGATGTCTCGCATAGGATGCAATGATCCGAATGACAGTGGCTTGCAATTCTTTTCCAAAACCAACAATTGGTTCTATAAAAGTTGACTGAACCAAATCCTTCTCCTAATTCAAATGAAGCAACCATGAGATAACAGACCTAAATCAAAGAAGTTAAATAGAACTGGGGATAATAAATTATAGAACCTAACAGTTTTAGGGATAACAAACTTTGCTAGAGCTAGTAGAGCCCAACCACCAGGGTTCTAGGGATGATTTGAGTGATGGGCAGAGAGCCAATACCAAACAATCTTTCCTTTTTTTGGGACAAAAGCAGTTACAATCTTGACCAGAGTCTTTTGCTGCTGAGTTCGGAAAGATGAATTGGATCTATTTCAAAAATCCGTGAAATGTAGATCACGTAGTCACTGAAAGGGAGCCGTCTGAGAGATGGGAAATTTGCTAGAGAAAAAGTGTGGAGTATCGAGAAAACAACGTTTTTGGGCGTACCCTCTGGTATGCTCTTTTTGTTGGTAGTGCCTAATAAAAAAAAGCTTCTTGGGGTTCTTTTTGGGATTCCCTATTTGAACAATGGGTAGTAGATATTATGGTAGGGAAAAACGCAATAAAGTGGATATTATCCTTAGCATCCGACCGTAGCATGAAATAATATCTAAATCTGAGAGAGCCCCAAAACCAACCCATCGCAGTTATCCAGGAAAATCTTGTATCTTCGTGACTCGAAGCTTCTTTTGCTCCTCCTTTCACTTAACAAACTTGGATCACACAATGCAGGCTTCACAGAAACAACTTCCTTAAGGTCGATTACAACTAATTATGGAAGAATAAAAATCTCTATATAATACTAAGTAATACACATGAAGCTTGTGGAAGATCTTCAGTTTGGTGAGGGAAGTTAAAAAAAATTACAGTACTTGGACACTAAAATGTGTCATGCCAATGACCTACAAACTTTTCAAGTTGCATATACACCATGTCTTATTCTTTTTCATTATCCAATATATGCTCGCTCCCCCACTAAATCTAGAGGCCACGGTGCCCACTCCAAACTTGGAGAAGATAAATTGAGAAAGGAAAGCCGTGTAGTGATAATTCCAAGCTTTGACAGTAGCAAATTCTCACGGTGCAATTTGTAACAGAGGAAGAGTGGTAAGAATGTGTCGAGCTTCGCTATTGACATGCATGCGTAGCTTCCACGTGTTGGTAATTCACCGAGTCCCACCACTCATATATATATACAATATTACTCGGGTAACCTGGCTTCTCGCAGTCAGTTGGAACGTACGTGAAGGGGACTGTGCATCACCATGTGAGTCCGGGTGGGAGCGAGGGTTGATATGGATGAATGTGTGGGAATACGTGCCCATTTATTTTTTTCCAAGTGCAAGAGGCGGGAAAGACACCATAGGTGGTTTGAACATGGACCACACATCAAAGAGAACCTTGTGTGTCTGTGAGAAAAACACATGCTGAGATCAAAGCAAAGCGAAGTGAAGCAAAAAGTTGAGTAAGTCAACATTATTTGATGAAATTAAAATATATAGTACTAGCATATCCCCAAAGCGAGGAAAATGAAACACTAAAAAGAACTTTGGTATGTCTAAAATGAACGGAAGTTATGTTTCATTTTCCCGCTTTGGGGTATTTCGTAAATATGATTCTAGTTTTTTCTATAATTATAATTTATGTGAATAGAATATTATATAAGTAATGCTAAGGGGTGGCAAGTGCAGGGTTTTTTTGGATCTTGATGGAAAGGAAGAAATGAAATTTTCACGAGTCTAGGTGTGGCGACAAGTAACTAGGCTGAAATGTACACCTTCCTTCTATGTACATAAATTGTGAAGAGTCTTCAACTACAACATATTATAATTTTTAGAAATTCGTTACTTGTCATAAAGCATATAAAGGGGAAAAAGCTTAAGGAAGGGAATATACAAGGTAGGAATTGTGAGTGTATTAATTGGAACCTTCAAGCGTGAAACTTATGCACCTCACGCATCTCAACAATTCAGTTGCAGATCAACTTTCCAATGATGCAATCAAGTTAGACAAGGGAATTATAGTGTAAAAATAGGGACCCCACAAAACAAAGATGGCTCCCTTAGAAAGTTCAATTTTTTTAGGTTTGATTCCATTTAGATTGCAAATGTTTGAAGTTAAAATGTTGTTTGGTGATAAATTGGGCATGTGCTCCATTTGGCATCTTCACCCACTCCAATGCACAACAAATCTTGTCTCATTAATCCCAAGTGAGGGAGCCATTGCACTCACGCATGGCTTCCTCTTCTCATTTCTTCCGTCTATGCTCACTTCAAATCTTATGGCCCTTGGTTTCGATTTTTGTAATGTTAGTGGGATCTCTCTAAAAAGATTTTTTTTTTTGTGATTGAGACGATGCCTCTCACAATGAAGGACCGTAGGGCGACCACTTCCATCCTGAAACTGAAGATACATACCGCATTTGCTTCTCATTTTTGGCCTTTTAAAAATGTTGCACTTACTCTACTTACCATAGAATTTATGTTAATTCAGTAATTTCACATAATGTTGTCCACCTAAATTTCACAATGAAGTTTCACAGAGGTCATATTAGCATTTAATATGAAAACGATATTTGTGTATAGCTCTTGAAATGTAAAAAAACTTCTTTTCTTAGTTGGTGAAAGCCAATTGCTCAATTTCTCTTTAAATCACATATTTATTACAAAATAGTATAAGATAGATCCTTTAGTTTCAAACAATATATATATATATATATATATATATATATATAGCTTCAAAGTAAACCCAAAGACATATGTAAGTTACTCAATGTTTATATAACTACAAACACGGTCAAATTCTAAGTGTTTCGTTAAATTATGTTTTAAGTGTTTTTCTTAATTTTATCTTTGTTTATGTTTAAAGTGCAAGTTTTATAGCTTTTTTCACTATATATGTTTTCACTCTTTCCTAATTAAATAAAAATATTATACAACTTTTTGATTAAAAACAAAAATACATATAAATTTACACATTATCATTTATATTCTATACCATGAATCAACTTGCTAAACCATAATTTTGAAAAATAATTTCATTGATTTTAAACATTATTTTTCATTCATTTTAAACATACCCAAATTTCGTTCATTTTAAACCTACCAAAGTTATTTTCGGTGTTTCATTTCCCCCGGGTATGGTACTTAATATGATTAATTTAAAATTACGTCTTTAATAATAATTAACTTTGGGGCAATTTCTTCTCGTTAAATGGACAAGAAAAGAAAAACGTCATTCCTCGGATCGATGTTCCTCCCTGAAATCAAAATTCCACTGCCCGCCAAAATTACAGGCTATTCACCGATCTATTTGACAAGAAAATAAAAACGTTATTCCTCCGATCAATGTTCCTCCCTGTAATCACAATTCCACTGACCGCCAGAATTACAGGCTATCGACCGATCGATCAAGGAGCTGGAAGAAGAAGCAATATGTCGAGGAAGTGGCTAGGTGTGATGAAGGCCCAAATGGTGGGGGAAATGTTCGTCCACTCTCTCCTGAAGAAGAAGAGCGACGCCCTCATGATGCAGTTTCAATAGATTTTGAAGCACATCATGGCCACGAAGGGATCCATGGGAAATATTATGAAGGCCCTAAGCCTTCTCCCTCACGGAGGCCAAGTACACTGCTGGAGAAAAAAAACAAGAACATCGTCATGGATATTGTGGACCCTGCCACAATTAGGAGAATCTGGCCAGTGTCAAGATCCCCAAATTCAAGTACTATTCAGAGGTAGGCAACGCTAAGAAAGGATCCACTAGAAGGAGCAACGATTTCATCCACCTTTCCCGTGGTGGGAAGCGGGTATAGTTCTACTGATTGGTTTACATAAATTTCATTGACATCTTGGTGGAGGTGGCTTTATTGCAGACTTTGTTTCTAACCCTCAATAAGGCCATCAAGGCCACGAATCGCAATGTCAATGCGCTCGAGAATGTGGTCAAGCCCAGGCTGGAGAATACTATGAGATTTATCAAGTGGGAGCTTCATGAGTTGGAGAGGGAGAATTTCCTCAAGCTCAATAACATTTAGAGTTACAAGAAGTGGGAGCTCAAAAGTCAAATGCAGAGTGCCAAGAATTTTGCCGACAAGCAGGAACTGGAGAATTTTTATACTCCAAAAGGTGATTTCGATGGGGGATGTAGGCAATTTGTTTTCCATGGAGACTAAAAATAGTGAGGATATTATTTTCTAGAGAGGTAATAGAAAGTAAAACCCACAAAATTTATTTTCTGCTACAAAAAGTTGTGTAATTTTTACCCTAATAAAACATTTTGGATACAAGGGCCTTACGAAAGAGCTAGGACAAGACCACTATGGCATTGAAGGAGTAGAAGGAGAAGTGTACCACCAAGAACAAAGTGGACCTTAAGTCTTCCTTGCATGTCCAGGTTAGTTCATTTATCCATGTATATGTATTGGTCAAGATGGTAAAGTTTTCTTTGCTTCACGACAACTATAATGCATAATAACTGGCTCTCCCAAATTTTGATTTTCATTAAATCACGGTGTTCAAATAAATACTTAGAACATTATTTTGTATAGAAACAACAGTGTGAATTTAGGAACCATTGGTAGTCCAAACTTCTAGTTTTTCTTTTAATTATGAAACAATGAGTAACAACGTAATTGTTGCAGGGAATATAAGGCAGCCAAAGTGGGGGCATATAAAAGAGTTGCATAAAGCTTGAAAACTATGTGAACCTGCTCTAATTCACGGGGACACGAATGTCACTTCACTTGGGAAACACCTTGAGGTTTGTTCATCTATTGAGAAATTTTTCTGCAAGATCAATTATTTATATGGGTATTAATATTATGATTATAGGACATAATACTATTGATTACAATCTCTGAGAGGCTTTGGGATAAGTGGCACTCAAACTGCTATCATTTATGGTGATTTTTTTATTTGAATTGATTGAAATTATGATGGAATTCATAGTTCCTCCATAATCCTAGTTCCTTTTAGGTAAAAACTATGTTTCTGGGGTTTTGGCCCTCTCTGACTTGACCCAAAACCTTAAAATCTAAAAAAAATGAATGGATGGAACAGAAGTTTGCTAGCCAGAACTGTGGTATTTTGTATACTGATCTAAAAGTAGTTGAGATGGAACCGAGTGACTCAATTTTAGGCATCAAATATTGTTCATATGCAGGCAACAATATATTCTAAAAATAGTTCAAGCATATGTGCTTCCTTTCTCAGTAACAAAGGCCGTAAGCATGCTGCAACCATGCAATTCAATGGAAACTCTTATCATCTACCTGCTTGGTTTGTTAGTTTCTTGCCAGACTACAAAAATGCGGTCTATAACACTGTAGAGGTTGGTGATGATTTTTTTATGATGAATGCCAGCAGAAGAGTCAAGGCAATGGCCAAAGTTACATGAATATATAAGGCTTCTAATTAGATTTATGTATGTAATGTTCAGGTTAGTATACAGACTTCCCTAATGGGAATGGAGCAATTCAGCATTGAGTTTCTTCATTTTGTTGCAACATCAAGCGAAGATACAGGAAACTTATCGACAAGCCGGTCATGGCGCAAAGAAGATTTTGGAATCTGGGGACAAGACCATTTCTCTGCCCATGGCTTGTTAGAGCAACTAAACAAGGTTCTGGATAAAAGTGATTATCTATGGTATACAATCAGGTATGATATCTACTGCTACAGGGACTATAATAGAGTTTCAAAATATAATTTCAATCTAGTGATCTCCATAGGAACTTATGGTAAACTTATGCATTTTGAAGATCTGTTAGAAAAAATGATCTTTTTCTTCTCAAATTTGCTTGGATCCTGATTCTGTATGCAGTGTCGATATCGATGAAAATGAACCCTTTTTAAAGAATGGAATCCAATTGATTTTGCGTGTGGGAACATGAGGAAATACCCTTCATGTGTTTATCAATGCAAATTTTGCAGGTGAGTTGTCTATTACTATTTCTATATAATTTATAGAGCATTTGCCTTGTTCTCTAAGGGATTTAAAAACTGATTATAAACACAATGTTTTACAGGAACTCAGTCTGGAAATTGTCAAAACACTGGGTTTACCCACCCTGAAAATTGATATATAGAACCAAGGTTGGGAGATTTTTGCACTCTTGAAAAACATTTAGTGCACTTATATTTTTAATCAAGATTTTATTTGATCTCCTTACAATAAAATAATATTTTTTGGCTTCTAGATCCACAAATCTTTCCAAGGGTCAACAATGAAATATTGAACATTTCTAGATTCATGCTTTTCAAAAAAATATGTTTGATAGCTTCTAGATCCATACTTTTCTCCAAGGAATAATGATAAAATAGACATTCATAATGTTCCTCAAAAGTTAGAAATCACTCTTCCTTAGAATATTGCAGCAAATTTCTGGAATTATGTTGAATGCCTCCCTTATTGGATTATGTGCTCTTAGGATCTCATCCCTTATTGCATGAATTAGGGTTGTTCCATCCCGACATGATAAATTAGGGCTGTTCCATCCCCTTTTTAATTGTCAAATAGGGTTGTTTGTGCCTAGACTTAAGAAAATTGCCTCATACTTTCTCAGAATTAGTTCAAAATTGCCTAGATATGTAATTGCTTTCATTTATCCCCCTGAATCTTCCCAACATGGAGAATAAGGGCAGTTTGAACTTTGAAGCTGAAACAATGCCCAGAAGTTAGAACGTTGATTAAATGGCAGAATAAGGTCAAACCATGCCCAGAATGTTGATTAAAGGGCAGAAAAGTCCAACACATGCCCAGAATGTCCTAACACATGCCCAGAATTTGTCTCTCATGCCCAGGTTTCCCAATTTAAGTGCCCAGGCTTGGTTTCAGGGTTGTTTATAGCCTCTTTTCTGCAATTTTGGGGGTCAAGACAGTCCATATAATGCTCAAAGTGCTCAGATTGTTGCTCATATACATATCCATGCCCATAATGATCTTTGAAAACCCTAGTGAACACCCTATGCAAATAGGGGGTAACACATCTCATCATCAAAAGTCATCTACATCGATTGATTATCAATTGCCTTTGCACCTTTTATGGGAAAAGGTAACGGCTTGTCTTTTAGAAGAGGAAGCTCCTATGGTTAGAGTTGAATGTCTTCTAGCCATTGCCTTAGTTTGTGTAGGTAGTGGCCATTGTAATTAAGGATATCCCACTTTCGATCTCCCCCTCCTCTGCCAAAGGTTATAGCATTGGATCCTCTCTTACCACTTGCTCCAATGCATTCTCCTCTAACTACACATGTGTGTCCTTCACAATAGGCCTTTTATCTTCCACCCTCCACTTAGCCATGATGTTTATGCCATTCAAGGAAATGGCCTCCACATCAGTGTTTCTCTCAAGCTGCTTCACCCACAATTGGAGATTGCAATAGATGCAGACCATATCATTAAGGCATGGAGAATCCAACACAAAAGACTAGAGATTAAAACAAGTAACAAAAAAGACTAGATCTGCATAAGACAACATCTGGGATATTTGAACAGCAAGCTAAAACAACAGCTACCAATCACATTTCTCTCTATTAGATAGAGAAAAAATACATCTTCTATACACTTATCTCATGAAACACACTGAACTCAAATAATAAACTGTCTAACCAAAATAGTAAAGCGCTCTCTTTTTTAGACCAAGAGAAGAAAGGCTTACAATGAATCCAGACGCATGTAGTGGGGAGCCTCCTTAAAGTTGTTAATCCCTAACCTTAATACGCCTTGAGGAATGGGCCCTTGTGCATGACAAAAGTTTACCTAGAATAGATCTCCCCACTTTAAACTTTAAAGAAGTCGCATGCATACAAGCATGAGAATCTCTCTCATGCATGCACCTCTCTTACCTTGGAGAATGTGCCTTTCTAGAATAGAAAAACTTCACATGCAATGCAACCTCCTTGCACATTTGGATTTGTTCCCATAGAGCTTCTCCTCCTGCAAATATGTCACAAGTTACATTGATCGCCATTTCTCATCTTTGGAAATTTGTGAAGTTCTTCTTTTAATTTTGAACTTTTATCTTTCACAAGACAATCATGCACAGGAAGACTAATAGCATTTAGCCTCTAAAACGAACTGGCTATTAGAGCTATGGCAATAAGATCTTAGCAAGAATCTAAGTTTTGACTATATACCAAGCATACAAACATGTTTCAAAACTGCACCATCCAAGGGACCTTGCCCGCAGAAGGTCAAACATCATAAACAGGAAATCAATACATATTCATACACAGGTGTTATGTGTGTTATTACATATTTCCATACATTTCAAAACCCTTATAGCAATTCTCCACACACAAAACTGAGTCTATGACTGCATGTAAAAGAAAGAGGGTCACTGGATACCATCAGTTCAGTGCATCAACTCCAATTTGAAAACAAGTCGTTGAAGTCATGTTTGAGCAAATGTATAATGACGTTTAATTTCTATGTATGAATACAATGTGTGACATTCAAATGATATATGCATGTTAATGTTTTGTTGTTGATTTCTGATATATTATTTTTATGCAACGACAGCTTTCAACGTTCCTTGCTTCTTCAGATGCAGATGTAGTAATTTCTAGTCTACATACATTGGTTGCATTTGTACATAAACCAGTGGGAAAATGCTCAATTAGATATAATTCTCTGAATGTGAAGTTGTTTGCCTTGTCTCAAGGATGGGGTGGTAAAGAACATGGTTTGGGGCTGTTAGCATGTTCTACTGAAAATGGCCCTGACTCTGTTGCATATCAGCTAGGTTTTTCCCTTCATTTTGAATTTTATGTTGATGAATCTGTTCAGAAGGGAGATTCTGAAGTGGAACCATCAAAAGATGCAAGGATGCAAGTTATTCATGTACCTGATTTGAGTATGCATTCTGAAAGTGATCTCCAACTTTTGAAGCATTTACTAGATGCATACAAGGTGCCTATTGGCCTTAGATTTTATCCTAACGAGGTTACGCTTTCCAAGAGCCTTTTCACGCCTAGACATCAGGAAACAATACATCTGGATTTGTCTTCTGGATTTTAAAGTGTTAGTGCAAGCAATTAATGAAACCAATGATTAACAACTTCTTTCACCAAGGAACCTGAGTTTGTTAATGAACTTGTAACATCAATACGATTTGATGATGTAGTTCTTGAAGAGATTTTTATTTTGGAAATTCTATCATTGGGGGCTTGTTGGCCTGATTTTCTGACCTAGGCCAACAAGGAGGTTAAGCCCACACAATCAGCTTAAAGTAGCGTCCGGTGTGTTTGGAATAGCAAAACCTCGCAGGTTATGGTCCTGCTACCAGCTGATTTTTCTCGTAAGGAGAAATCAAAATCAGCAAAATTTACCTTATCCTAATGTTATTTCTACCTAAATGATGAATCCTATGATTAGTTTCAACTATCTAAATCATCTTATAATTGCTTTCTTAAGGAAAGACTCCAATTGTTGAAGAGTTTTTCTGAATATAAAGACTGTTAAAATTATGCTAAAAATTACACAAATCAATTTAACAGCTGTTAACTACTAAAATAAAACTTAATCTGAACTATCTTAACTATCCTATTTATCCTATCTATCCTATCTCAGCTGAGAGCGTATCTAGATACTATATTAATTATTAATTAATAAAAGATGAACAGAAAGATAAATAGTAAGATCTAAATGACAATATTTAAATCATACATATTAAACTATTCTGTTATAACATCACTTATCAGAGAAACTGAAAATAAATAATTACTTCAATTTTCTGACGTATATAATTAATTAATAACTAATCATCAACATAACTATTTGAATAAAAGATGATGTCTAGTATGAAATCACTGTAAAAATACAAACGATAGCTAATAGACAGAAATGTATATCCTTGTAGCTTGAATTTATAGTAAAATACTAATAAATCCAGTTACAATGATATATTGATTCAAACATAATATTGAGCTGACAGAGTGAAAATTATAATTAAACACAAGTATAACAAAGCATACTGTATTAATATTAAAATAGAAGATAATATACTGACATATAAAGTATATCCAAAACAATACTAGTAATGATATCAACCTGGAGATTTCCAGTTGCATCCCACATCCAAAGATCCAACTTCAGTTATGAAATAAAACCAGTAACAAAATATATCTCAAGTATCTCTCTCTTCAGTCACTCTCCCCTTTTCTTCATCAAAATTCCTAACTTATATAATACTATCAGTTGTTTTCGATTCAGTTTTCCCATCAATGCTACATGCCACATTATAGGGTTCATATAATTATCCAAGAGAATCGAGTCTCTTTTACAAAACACCTGTCACTATAATAATGAAAACGACTAGCCTGAATGTTTGTTGGTTTAAAGGTGCTTGGTAAATTCGTGGACGTTGTTGAAACTCCAGCCTTCAATAAACAGCCACGTCTCCCAACCAACATATTAACAATGTCCTGAAGCTTTGGAGAAGAGTGATGACATATCCACCTATGTTTAAACAAATGAAGCATCTCATTAAAACCAGTTAAAACAGATGTAACAAAATAAACTAAAATTTAAATGTATGCCTGTAAAATATGCGATTTTACAGGCATGTATAACAAAAATATTTTATTACCTGTTTGACAGCGACACAACCATGTACTTTGAAAAAAATGAGAATAACCATCAAGTTCTATTTTGAAGATCAACTACTCTTCGGGCTTCAGCTAATTTGGCTTTCAGCCTGATAATCTTTAACTTTTGTGTTTCTATTTGTTCAAGCAGATGCTGATTCATGCCTATTATTGACCTCTTTGATTTTTTATACTGGTTCTTTTTGGTATTCATTTCTTTCCACCTGCTAATCCAGTTCAACAATTCCTCCCTGAATGTCCTATTTTCTTCTTCTATCAATGCTGCATTAGATTGACAATGCTTAAGTTCATCTTTTAACTCTGTAATCTTGGTCTGGTATGCCTTATCCAGAACTTGCTGAAGGGTTTCTTCTTCATTTCCGTGACCTGAATTGGCTACCTGAGGAGGAGTAGGGTTATCAATTTTTTTACCAGATGACTGAGGATTGATAAAAGATGGTTTAGGGTCTGAGATACAGGTGTCGATACATGATGGAGCGACCTCGGCCTTGCCCAATTTTGCACCATTCTCCTTTATAAAAGTGGGATTATTTACATGAATAGTGTCAGGGACCAATGATGGAACATCGTCCTCAATATGGACGACTGCAGGCTGAGTATCCTATCGATCAGCCATAGGAACCGAAATTGTAGGGACATTGTACATACTTCTAGTAACCCTCCTCGAAAACACAAGGTTGTCTGACTCGAACCCTCCTTTATCGCAGCATACTTGTTCTAGATGATCTAGTTTATACAGAGACTCTTTACCATGTTTACACAGATTATCTGGCTCGGAGAGATTTTTACACTCAACAATGTTAATAGTTTTGCTTTCGGTTAACCTTTCCTTTGTTTTTACAGGGGTGCTATGACATCTATCAAATGAGGGCCGATTCAAGACTACTTTAGAGAAACAGGGAACTATATTATCAACATCGTCACTACTGATACCGCGTTTATGGGTAGATTGGCTTCTTCAAGCCTTTTACCCTCTGATTCAGTCTCAAGAACATTATTAACCTCAGGCTTAGTAGCTTTTCGTTTCTTACGAGTCTTTGGGGAAGAGTTTGGCCAGTATTGAGTCGGCCCCAAATGGCATTCAGCTAAAAATTCATCCCATGACTTACCCTTCAAGGACAGTTGATGTTGTAGTATGATTTTAACTAAGCCATGGTGAAATAAACTTCTTTCAGGGTTATCAAAATTTTGACCTACATGCGACATCTTCTTCAAACTTTGCCATAGGTAAAATGGTAGATTAAGCCTACAGCCCTGTAATGCTAATAGGATTCTTATGTGGTAATAGTGTAAATGAGAGAAACGTCCATCGCAGGACACATACCTGACCAGAATTTCGTAGTAGGTTCGCCATTCAGGCTTCAGGAACTTGACAGGGACCCCTATCTTCAGTTTTGTATTATCTGGTATTAGCAGTAGCAGAGATAAACACTTTTTCTTATTAACCTTACCACCCTTGAACCAGTGTTCTCCAACTTGCGGGAGCTTTTTTGCCTCTGCGATTTTGTCTTCATTAACGATGAACTTAAAACCCTCGATCTGCACAACGTCTTCTTTTAAATTTAAGGCAAATAGTTTGGTTACCTCTACATTATGGCCGTCAAAACACTTAAAGAACTGTCCCCACCCCACTTTCTCAAATCGCAAGGCTATCTTCTCGTCTACTTCTATGAGCTCTGAACTTGAGATTTCGAAACGATTCAACGGGGCCATAGCTTCCTCAACACTATCCTAGTTTCGAAATGGAATGAACGGAAAGGTGAAGAGGGAGGGGATAGGTATCCAAGTGCGTGACATGATGCGAAATCAAAACATCACATGCTTCGAATTTGACAGTCATGGGGGCTCTAAATTTAGCCATTAATCCGAACTTAGCGATGATGAATGTTATAGCCAATGTTCTGTTATGATATATGCATGCTTAACCACGACTTAGCCACGACTAGCAGTAAAATTTAACCAAATCGACAAACCAGGGATCGTTTGATTGATGGATCGTAAACCAAAATATTGATTACACACAGTGGTCATAATGAGCATGTACGTGGTTACGAAATGGAATGACTCTGAACATTAAATCTTGAGAATGCGAATCATCAAATATATTCACAGTTGTTAGTTAATTATTAGGTGTAAGCCACCTCTCCATGCCAACGCAGCGATCTAAGTAGCAGGCGTTATTAATTTGACACATGGATCTTGTAAACTCTGTCAATTAATGGTCTTCTCCAGTTTTAGCATGAAAGGTGGTAGCATTCAAGGCGATATAGTATCGACATCATATACCCTAATGTTTAGCATGACAACTAGCTAATGACTTGATTTAATTGTTTATGTTATGTATATACATAAAATTTCATAGATTTAGTTTTAAATCTTTCCAAAATCCCATTGATTAATATCTGAAATTAAATTTGATAGGATACCAAGTGATAAAACTATAATATATGAAAATTCCAACATGATAATCATTTATTTACTAACTACATTTATACAATTTTTTACAAAGTCATGGTAAGGCATTACATGAAATATAAACTTTAGGTTAAAATAAGTCACCTTTAGTTCTAGGAACTTAGGACTCATAATACCTCATCCATATCCAGCTTTAAATAAACTCAAGATGTGTTTTGTTGATTTTCCTTTGGCATACTATCCTTTCAAATTTCTTAAATCATATATAATCATAAAAATTTAACTTAATGATTAAATCGATTATATAAAAAATTATGAAACTGTCTTATGAACTGACAGCTGCTAATTACCAAGTTTATGAAAACATTTCCATCAACTTCTAACATGTCATTTTGCTTTTCTCCAATTGAGAGTACCTTGAGAATCAAAGATTTTGAAGGCACTCTCTTATAATTTTAAAAGAGAGCTGATCTCCCTTCATCTGAATGAAAAAAGAAGGGGTTGTTGCTGACTGCCAACAAATGGCGACAACCTGGGAAAACCAGTTATCTCTGCTCATACAACTTATAAATTATATAAATGAAATCTCAAAACTTATTGAAAATAATCAAAAATTCTTTATCTAAACAAAAACCATTATTTTAATTCATATTCATAAGTATAACTCAGAAATATTCCATCTTTTGAAACAAAAATTTGATTAGGGATAAACTTAAAAATATCTTGATCGAAACAAAGTACTTTATAGTAATAGTAACCTGCACCATCAACATAAAGTATAGAAATTTACTTTTCTGAAAACTTTTCCAGAATTTGTCCCATAAACATAATAATTTTCTTTTGTTTTCTTTTCTTTAAATAATCATTCTGACTAAAGACTACTATCTCGGTATGGTGTCCCACTGTGATAGTATCATTCACGAGAGTTGTCTGAAATAAGCAAGCCGGCTTGTGATGAGACCTCTTGTCTTTTAATTTTTTAAATCAAAAGCCATCACCCTGGTGATCAGAAATGAAGTTATCCCAGACAGCATTGATGATCATGATTAGGCCAGCTCGTGATGAGACCTCCTATTCTTCAGTCAAAATTAATGTTTTTCTTTCTATTTCATCTTTTAAATTTTATAAAATGAGAGATCATTACCCAGCATGGTGACCAAATGGTAATATCAGTCATTAATATCACCGGAAAATGAATCAGCTTGCTCGTGATAATACCCCTTATCTTTTGGTTTTTAAAACCAAAAGCCATTACTAGTTTCCTAATAATGTCATACTAGTGATATTTGTGATTCTGATCGGACCGGCTTATTACTAAGACCTTCCGTCTCTCATTTTAGCATTTTATTGACTGGAACAAATCCTAAATAGTTTTCAGATTGTAAATACTTTTGAAGACTGATGATAGAGGTTTGTAAGAGTTTTTCAAAAGTACAAGCTTCGAAGAAGATATTAAATAAGCTATCCCCACTTTTATAATAAAAAGATGAGGAATAATCTGAGAAACACTTACAAAAAACAATAAAGGTCTTTTACAGATTTAAGAAAATTTGATCATCCTGAACAAATTTTAAAAGATTTCAGTCTAGTATCATAATGTTTAGGTTCATGAGCAAACTGATTTTATTTATTTACATATATTTCTACAGCTGTTAACTAAAAATTACTGACTGATTATATACAAAGATTTGACAGTCTAAAATATTTGACTTAACGGAATTAACACTAGCTAAAAATAATAGAATGATGAATAAAAGTTTTATGAATTGCTCATCATCCTTAACTCTATGAAAAAAAAAACATAAATTTATTTACAGACAGCAATCATAGTTTATGTAAAAAATATAAATTTATTTACAAACAACAAACAAATTATATACATTTTAAGTCAGAAAATATTAACAGAAATATTTTTTCAGAATCAGTCCATTCACTGGGAATGTTTTGGACTGTCCTTCAAGTGTTTGCAATCGAAAGGTACTTGGACCTATTTTCTCAGAAATAACAAAGGGACCTAACCACAGTTTCTACAACTTAGTATGATCTCCCTTTTCCTCGTGCACTTTATCCCATTTTAAAACTAAGTCTCCCACCTGAAATTCTCGATTGGAACTGAAAGATTGGTCAAACCATGATTTCACAATCTGTTGATGTTTTGCAAAGTGTTGTTTTGACTTTTCTCTTTCTTCCTCCAGTTTTAGCAGAGTGTTAATTCTCTTTTCCATGGCTGGACACTCTTCATCTTGGACAGACTGAGCTAACTGTAATGAAGGTAAGAACAAATTTGGTGGTAAAATAGCTTCAGTTCCATATACTAAGAAGAATGGTGAGTTACCTATCGCAAAATTAGTAGTTACTCTGTCTTCCCAAAGGGCATTGACCAATTATGTATGCCAATTACGATGGTGAACTGAAATAGTTCTTTTGAGAATTTTCAATAAATTTTTGTTTGTTGATTCAGCTAGACCATTCCCATGGGGATGATAGTTAGCTGAATATCTAATTCTTATTCCCTTCTCTAAAGCAAACTGAGTTAACTCAATTGATGAAAAATATGAAGCATTATCAAAGACGAGGGAATCGAGAATACCAAATCTTGTTATGATAAAGAATTCCAAAAATAGTATAACCTGATTGGTATTTACAACCTTTAATGGTGCAGCTTCCGCCCAACGAGTAAAATAATCGGTTGCAGTTATTATATATTTGTGTTGCATGGATGAGGGAGGATTTATTGGACCTACTATATCAATACCCCATTGCTGAAAGGGTCTTTCAGCTGAAACAGGTTGTAAAGGAAAAGCAGGTTTTTTAACCCTTCCTGCAGCAAGTTGACACTCTTGGCATTTTCTGACAAAAGTATAGGCATCTCGAAACAAGGTGGGCCAATAATAGCCAGCTCTGAGAATTTTGTGTGCAGTAGTCTCTCCACCAAAATGACCTCCTGCTGGTCCAGAATGCAATTCTTTTAGAATTACTTCTCTTTCATCTTTATCTAGACATCGAAGGTATACTCCATCTGAATTTCTCCGAAAGAGGATATTATCAATTAATAAATAAGGAGCAGACTTCAATTTGAGTGCTCTTTTCTTCTTTGGTTCTAAGTAATCAGGAGCAATTTCTGTTTCCAAAAGTATCCGTATGTCTGTATACCAGGAATCTTGAGGTGGTGGATAAAAATAAATTTCCATGGTAAATAAAACCTCATCAATGACAGTTTCAGCTTTATCATCAGGTAAATGAGCAGCTTCAGCAGCTAATTTACATAATCCTTGACCTTTAACTATCGTCGAGGGTTTAATCTCTAAGTCATATTCTTGAAGAGCTGTCATCCAAGGTGCCCTCTTTTCACCTAAGTCTTTTTGTACTAACAAGTTTCTGACTGAGGAATAAGGGACAATTATTTTCGTTTTAGATTTCAGTAAATATGGACGAAAATGTTTAACAGCTTTAAAAACAACAAAAGCTTGCTTATCGACTTCATGGTAATTAAGTTCAGCACCTTTGAAATTTGAACTCATGAAGGAGATTGGGACTTCGTTATTCTGCTGATTTAATTGAGTTAAAACTGCTGCATATGAAATATCAGAAGCAAAAGTATACAATATGAAATCTTTATTAAAATCTGGACTTAGAAGGCTAGGAGCTTCTGAAATGGCTTCTAAAATTTTCTGAAATGATTCTTTTTCAGTTTGTCCCCAATTAAAAACAGTATCTTTCTTAATCATTTTCTGCAAAGGACGAATGATTTCGGAGAAACTGGGAATGAATCTCCTAACAAAATTTATTTTGCCGAGAAATGACTGCATTGCTTTCTTGCTAGAAGGGTAGGTTATTTTGGAAATGGCTTGGGTTCTTTCAGGATCAATTATGATTATGTGCTTTGAAACCACACAACCTAATAAGATACCTTCTGAAACAGCAAATATTGTTTTTTTAGAATTTAAGGATATTCCAATTTTTCTGCATCGTTCAAATACTTTTCTAAGATGATTAAGGTGATCAGGTCGATGTTTAGAATATATAGTAACCTCATCCAAGTAGACAACGACTGAATGATTAATTAAGCCTCTAAAAGCAATATCCATTGCTCGTTGAAAGGTTGCTCCCGCATTGATTAACCCAAAGGGCATCTTGCGGTAGGCATATGTTCCCCATGGAGTTCTAAAAGCAGTTTTCAATTGATCATCTGGGGAAACTAATATTTGGTTGTACCCTGAGAAACCATTAAGAAGTGATAGTATCTCAGCGCCAGACACCTTTTGAAGAATTTGTTCCATGGGAGGAACTGGATAATTATCCTTTTCAGAAGACTTATTCAGATTTCTAAAATATACACATAATCTAATATCCCTGTTTTTCTTCCTTACTGGAACTAAGTTTGCCACCCATTGAGTATGCCTGATGGGGAAAATGATCTTGGCAGCTAACAATTTATTCAGTTCCTTTTTTATTGTTGGTTCTAATGACGAGTGATATTTCCTTAACTTCTGTTGAAAAGGTTTTGACTACTGTTTAAATGGAATTATATGTTGCATGACTTGTGTGTTAAAGGTTTTCAGGTCATCATATGTCCAAGCAAAGATGTCTTTAAATTCCTTAAACAATTTTATAAATGTTGTTTTTTCTACAGGGTTGCAATCTACTCCGAGATTTATAGTTTGGGGATTTAGTTCTGTTCCTAAATTTATGGTTTCATACCTCATTCGAGAACTGTTGGTTTTACAATTAGGAACAGACCTAAACTTATCCTGCAGATAAAATAACTTTTCTAATCTTAGTACCGAATTAGGGACTGGTTTTACCTGTTCAAAAGCTTTTTCAACTGAACAAAAATCATTTATTACCAAAAAATCCCGCAGATTTTCGTCATGAGTGACTTCGTCTATTGCTGAATCTTTAAAGGTATCCTCGTTCATCAGAAAATTCAGTACCTGCACATCATTGTCAAATACACACCAATTAAAAATATTATCAGGTATGGAAGGCCTAAAAATCAATTCAACAGAAAAGAAATTTGGTGTAAGATTTTCTGACGGAATTAACTTTGATGCTACGTTCGCTAACAAATCTGCTTCTTGATTTTGACTTCTAGGAACAGAATTTATGTTAAATGCATCAAAATGTGAGATAAGGTTCCATACCTCTCTTTGATAACTCTGTAAATGTTTAGATAAGCAGTGAATGGAGTTACAAACCTATCTGACAATGATCTCAGAATCGCCGTATACAATTAACTCTTTGATGCCCAAATCAATTGCTTTTTTCAAACCTTGTATTAAAGCTTCATATTCCACCATATTGTTTGTACAATTAAATCCCATCCTACAAGCTATACATGTTTTATTTCCCTGAGGGTCCACCAGTAGGCAACCAGCTCCTGCTCCTTCTTTAGATTTCGCACCATCAAAATATAAAGTCCAGATAGAACTATGCATAATCACTTTGCTTTCTATAATATTCACAATATTTAGATTATCTACATCATTAATGGTTTCCTTGAATGAAGAGTTAGGAGAAACAAATGTCACATTACTAATTTCAGATTGTTGTTTGTTTTCAGAAAGGGCAGAATTTTCAGCTTTAAAATTACCAAATCCTAATTCATACATGTAATTCCCCATAATACAATCTGAAAATAAAACAAGTTCGCTAGGATCATGCAGTTCTGTGACAGTATGTTTCTTATATCTTTCTCTATTTATCTTTATCTGATTTGACTTTCCGTTCTTAGGTAACCATAATGTTGACCAGTCCATGGCAAATAATCCATTTAGTTGTTGAGACCAATCCCTACTTAAAAACAGCCCGTATGCATCTGGAATATCAGCAACAACAACATCTATAATTTGATAAACCGAAGGGTTACAAGCAATCCTGACTAAGACATCTTTCATTTCCCCTAGAACCTTTACATTTGTCCTGTCCAATTGAGTTATTTGAGAACTAGATGGAACATATTTCCCATTCAATTTCTTGCATACTGATAAAGGCATCACATTGGAGGATGCTCCGGAGTCTACCATGCAATTATGAACATTCCTATTGAAAATTTCAAAGGTAAGTAAGAATGGAGGTGTGGTTGATTTAGAATTCTTACCTATAAGCGAAGCTTTGTCAGCCGTTGCTTTTCCTTTTTCAGTTGTTGTTGAATCATTATTAGAACTATTTGCAGCAACATTTTGTTTTGCATTAGGAATAATAGAACTCATGGCTGGATTTATAATATGACTATTAGGCATTGGGTAGATTTGAAGAAGATCGTACATACTAATGTTTGCACGTGTCTTCTTTAAATCTTCAATTATATCATATTGTAAATCTAATCTAGGAGCATTTTGAATAGGCTGGGTAACTTTGGTTGATTGAGTCTGCTTGTCGGGTTGAGCTTGTTTATTAGGTTGTGGATTATTGTTGTCATTATTTGTAGTAGAACTTGACGAAGCTCCAGGGGTATTTGCAAATGCCCTACTACGAGTATTATAAGCGTGTTGTCCTGTAGGCGGACTTTTATTCTCATACTCTTTCACAAGACTGTCCCAGAAATGACCATTAACTTGTTGGCGTTCTTCTGATTCTTCATCACTTTCTGATTCCTCTTCTTCTTCGTTTTCAGTTATTTCTTGACTAGAAGGAGTTTCAGACAAAGATAAAACAGCTCGAATTGTATTAAAAATCTCTTCATTTGCTGCTATGTCAGGTGGTGTATTTTTATTGTTTGTATTCGGGTTTTGTCTAAACTGATTTCTGAAATATCCCCTAGAAGGAGAAGCTTCAGAATTGGTTTTTTTTAACCCTACAACCTCGTTGGTTAATGTTCGAATAGCATTTTGCAGCTGTTCTATGTCAAATGCTTTGTCCTTTTCTGAATTGAGTTTTTCGGTCTTCCTACGAGGAAAAGAATCAGATTTTCCACTTCTATCTGGTTCATAGGACATAGAATCCTTCTCGACTTTAATGGCTTCCTCAAACGTTTCTACTAATGTTGTTTTTCCAACTCTCTTAACGAACATCCCAGAATATTTTGGTAAAGTTGATGTATAATTTTCAATAATTATATCCTCGGGAGGTTGAGAAGCAATTGGAATTTTTTCTTTTAATGTCAGAAACCTTTGATTGAAATCTTTGATTCTTTCTTTAGGCTCCATTTTAATCCTAGATAACTCTAGGGCTAAAAGAGCGGGTGTTTTATCTTCCCCGAATTTATCTAGAAAGGATTTATTAAATTCCCCCCAGTTTGTGATCGATCCCTCTACTAACGAAAAATACCAGGTAGAAACTCTTCCTTCGAATGTTAGAGGAAACAATCAACAAACTACATCTTCATGCTGAACGTTCAGGGTTTGAACAGCCAACATGAATTTATCAACATGTACCTCTGCAGGTTCTTTGTCATCTGGGATAAACTTAGGGAGGAGTTTATCTGAGTGTTTAGGCAAAGGATGTTGTATACCAGGGACTGCTACAGTAGTTGTTCTTAGCCAAGGGAGTTGTGGGTTTGGTGGATTAGGTGGAGGATTGCCTCCTCCTCCTACAGGTACATTTCCTACCATTGGACTTCTTTCAGACCTTGAAGAACTTCCTGAGTCGGATGGTCTTGGACTATCAGGTGGTGATTCAGGAGGAGAAGGTGGTTGATCAAAACCGCCTCCTGCAATTAGTCTTCTAGCAGTATTTGTTTGAGTAGTCTGTATTTGATGTCTTTCAACCTGATGGTGGGGAGTACTATTAGCTACTTCCAAATCTTGCGTAACTATGGTCAATTGTGGATTATGTCGCTGCTGTCTAGGTAGACCATAATCTATTGGAGATATACCAAGCTGATTAGCGTATGCTCGTGTAAGAATATGTCTTGATTCTTCTAAAGTTTGAGTGCTTTGTGCAGGAATAAAGGGAGAGGTGACAGGATCACGCTCGAGAATGTTCCTAACAGTTTCTAAAAGTGGTGATCTACTGAATTCTGGAAGTTGTTGGCTGGTTGGAAATGTTTCATTAGTTTTACCTGCCATTACTCATTAATAGGCCCTCTTTCTAGCACCATTTGTTGTCCTAATTTTCTGAACTAGGACAACAAGGAGGTTAAGCCCACACAATCAGCTTAAAGTAGTGTCCGGTGTGTTTGGAATAGCAAAACCTCGCAGGTTATGGTCCTGCTACCAGCTGATTTTTCTCTTAAGGAGAAATCAAAATCAGCAAAATTTACCTTATCCTAATGTTATTTCTACCTAAATGATGAATCCTATGATTAGTTTCAACTATCTAAATCGTCTTATAATTTCTTTCTTAAGGAAAGACTCCAATTGTTGAAGGGTTTTTCTGAATATAAAGACTATTAAAATTATGCTAAAAATTACACAAATCAATTTAATAGCTGTTAACTACTAAAATAAAACTTAATCTGAACTATCTTAAATATCCTATTTATCCTATCTATCCTATCTCAGCCGAGAGCGTATCTAGATACTATATTAATTATTAATTAATAAAAGATGAACAGAAAGATAAATAGTAAGATCTAAATGACAATATTTAAATCATACATATTAAACTATTCTGTTATAACATCACTTATCAGAGAAACTGAAAATAAATAATTACTTCAATTTTCTGAAGTATATAATTAATTAATAACTAATCATCAACATAACTATTTGAATAAAAGATGATGTCTAGTATGAAATCACTATAAAAATACAAACGATAGCTAATAGACAGAAATGTATATCCTTGTAGCTTGAATTTATAGTAAAAATACTAATAAATCCAGTTACAATGATATATTAATTCAAACATAATATTGAGTTGACATAGTGAAAATTATAATTAAACACAAGTATAACAAAGCATACTGTATTAATATTAAAATAGAAGATAATATACTGACATATAAAGTATATCCAAAACAATACCTGTAATGATATCAACCTGGATATTTCCAATTGCATCCCACATCCAAAGATCCAACTTCAGTTATGAAATAAAACCAGTAACAAAATATATCTCAAGTATCTCTCTCTTCAGTCACTCTCCCCTTTTCTTCATCAAAATTCCTAACTTATATAATACTATCAGTTGTTTTCGATTCAGTTTTCCCATCAATGCTACATGCCACATTATAGGGTTCCTATAATTATCCAAGAGAATCGAGTCTCTTTTACAAAACACCTGTCACTATAATAATGAAAACGACTAGCCTAAATGTTTGTTGGTTTAAAGGTGCTTGGTAAATTCGTGGCCGTTGTTGAAACTCCAACCTTCAATAAACAGCCACGTCTCCCAACCAACATATTAACAACGTCCTGAAGCTTTGGAGAAGAGTGATGACATATCCACCTGTGTTTAAACAAACGAAGCATCTCATTAAAACTAGTTAAAACAGATGTAACAAAATAAACTAAAATTTAAATGTATGCCTGTAAAATCTACGATTTTACAGGCATGCATAACAAAAATATTTTATTACCTGTTTGACAGCGACACAACCATGTACTTTGAAAAAAATGAGAATAACCATCAAGTTCTATTTTGAAGATCAACTACTCTTCGGGCTTCAGCTAATTTGGCTTTCAGCCTGATAATCTTTAACTTTTGTGTTTCTATTTGTTCAAGCAGATGTTGATTCATGCCTATTATTGACCTCTTTGCTTTTTTATACTGGTTCTTTTGGTATTCATTTCTTTCCACCTGCTAATCCAGTTCAACAATTCCTCCCTGAATGTCCTATTTTCTTCTTCTATCAATGCTGCATTAGATTGACAATGCTTAAGTTCATCTTTCAACTCTGTAATCTTGATCTGGTATGCCTTATCTAGAACTTGTTGAAGGGTTTCTTCTTCATTTCCGTGACCTGAATTGGCTACCTGAGGAGGAGTAGGGTTATCAATGTTTTGACCAGATGACTGAGGGCTGATAAAAGATGGTTCAGGGTCTGAGATACAGGTGTCCATACATGATGGAGCGACCTCGGCCTTGCCCAATTTTGCACCATTCTCCTTTATAAAAGTGGGATTATTTACATGAATAGTGTCAGGTACCGACGATGGAACATCATCCTCAATATGGACGACTGCAGGCTGAGTATCCTGTCGATCAGCCATAGGAACCGAAATTGCGGGAGCTTTGTTGCCTCTGCGATTTTGTCTTCATTAACGATGAACTTAAAACCCCTGATCTGCACAACGTCTTCTTTTAAATTTAAGGCAAATAGTTTGGTTACCTCCGCATTATGGCCGTCAAAACACTTAAAGAACTGCCCCCACCCCACTTTCTCAAATCGCAAGGCTATCTTCTCGTCTGCTTCTATGAGCTCTAAACCTGAGATTTCAAAACGATTCAACGGGGCCATAGCTTCCTCAACACTATCCTGGTTTCGAAATGGAATGAATAGAAAGGTGAAGAGGGAGGGGATAGGTATCCAAGTGCATGACATGATGCGAAATCAAAACTTCACATGCTTCGAATCTGATAGTCACGGGGGCTCTAAATTTAGCCATTAAGCCGAACTTAGCGATGATGATTGTTATAGCCAATTTTCTGTTATGATATATGCATGCTTAACCACGACTTAGCCACGACTAGCAATAAAATTTAATCAAATCGACAAACCAGGGATCGTTTGATTGATGGATCGTAAACCAAAATATTGATTACACACAGTGGTCATAATGAGCATGTACGTCGTTACGAAATGGAATGACTCTCAACATTAAATCCTGAGGATGTGAATCATCAAATATATTCACAGCTGTTAGTTAATTATTAGGTGTAAGCCACCTCTCCATGCCAACGCAGCGATCTAAGTAGCAGGCGTTATTAATTTGACACATGGATCTTGTAAAATCTGTCAATTAATGGTCTTCTCCAGTTTTAGCGTGAAAGGTGGTAGCATTCAAGGCGATATAGTATCGAAATCATATACCCTAATGTTTAGCATGACAACTAGCTAATGACTTGATTTAATTGTTTATGTTATGTATATACGTAAAATTTCATAGATTTAGTTTTAAATCTTTCCAAAATCCCATTGATTAATATCCGAAATTAAATTTGATAGGATACCAAGTGATAAAACTATAATATATGAAAATTCCAACATGATAATCATTTATTTACTAACTACATATATACAATTTTTTACATAGTCATGGTAAGGCATTACATGAAATATAAACTTTAGGTTAAAATAAGTCACCTTTAGTTCTAGGAACTTAGGACTCATAATACCTCATCCATATCCAGCTTTAAATAAACTCAATATGTGTTTTGTTGATTTCCCTTTGGCATACTATCCTTTCAAATTTCTTAAATCATATATAATCATAAAAATTTATGAAACTGTCTTATGAACTAACAGCTGCTAATTACCAAGTTTATGAAAACATTTCCATCAACTTCTAACATGTCATTTTGCTTTTCTCCAATTGAGATTACCTTCAGAATCAAAGATTCTGAAGGCACTCTCTTATAATTTTAAAAGAGAGCTGATCTCCCTTGATCTGAATGAAAAATGAAGGGGTTGTTGCTGACTGCCAACAGGGCTCTGTATCAGGAAGAGTCTCATTAGTCAACAGTTTTAAATGTCATCACATCAGGAGGACATCGTGGCAAAATTCTGGGAACTTTTCCCAAATTTTGGGCAAAATTAAGTGAACTTTCATGCCAATGTCCCTTGATTTTGTGTAAAGGACCACTAGATGTCCTCGTGCTGTAGCTTTCTGGTTGATTCTGAAGTGTTTATTTTGTTTCATTGTCATCCTGAATTAGTGTGGGTGTGCATGTTTTCATTTTTTCTAAATATCTATACTTCAAAATTCACACCATTTTTTTAATGCACATTTCCTGTGATTGATGAACTAGGCAAGTATGATGTCTGAAGTAAGTGGATCTCTATTGTTCAGTTTTTTGAATGTGGTAGATTTTATTTTACTCATTGTTATATGACTAGGACAATTGTGCCATATTAAATTGTCCACATAGTTTATTTCTTAGTAAGAAGTGTTTGTGCAACTTTTGCAGGTACAGATTCAAGATTAAGGTTGTGGGATGTTGAGTATACATGTGTAAAGACAAACAAGGCCACCCAACTAGATGTCACTCCTAACTCATCACTAGTTTTTGTTCCATGTTTGGTTGCTATTCAGGTATTGTCCTATGTACTTTTGTAGTGATAATTTCTCGTCTGTCTTGATCACTGATTCAGTGAAGTTATGGGTAGTCAAATGTTAGAAAGCTGACATGATGTAAAAAAACAATCCACATTTTAGGAATATGATGTATGGAGTGATCACCTTTACTCAACATTTTGTGGTCATTATGACTTTATAAATTGTTGTTCATTCAACTCTCAGGATCAGGTAGATATCTTGAATTAAATGTTGTTGTGACATTTTGTAGCTTATAAATTTACTCATTCTCTACCTCAAGGTTTGCAGTAGTTTCTTCAAGGATTCTGTATGGTACCTCCTTGGAAGTGTTACCCTAATGTATTGACACTCGTGGCCCTGCACCTTGCTTTTTCCTTTCTTTGTAAAATGTAACCTAGGACAAATTACTCGTGTTTTTTTTGTATTTCGCAATACTGATGAGATGGATAGCATTTGTATGGCACCTTATCTCCATTTTCTAATTTTCTGTCAAGTCACTAGTCAGACATCATATATATGTTATGCAGACATCCTATATATGTTATGTATATTTTGGGATACTCTGCATTCACTTAATTTGTATTTGGCCATCAAATGACTTGTGTACTTCTTGTACCATATATTTCTTATACTACTGCTCCTTGTTATAATGTTGCAGACAAAAAAATAGGCGGGCTGTTGTATAAGGTTTGAGGCTTATATAACATAAATCAAGCATGCCATGTTACTCCCCCCAAAGATCTTAATACTTCTCACTTTACAGGTAAAAATTACTATTCTCCTAAACCCTGACCAACCTCTAACCAACCCCCTAACAACTCCTTAGAATAATGATTGTCAAATGATAATATATGGTCTACATCCTTAATGATATTAGGAATATCTTCATGACCTTTCCTCGCAATATTTGATCTCTAGTCTGTTGGAATATTTCTAGGTCTGGTGGCTTCAATGTTGACATCCATGCATTGACCACTTGTTTGTGTTGCCATAACTCTTCTAGGTGATGTCCATCGGAAACCTAGTTGCAACCATTGTTTTAGTTGTCACTATTTGGGCCCATTCCCATATCTGCTGCCATAAAATCAATAGTATAGGCAAATGAAAAAGGCATCCCTCGGTCTTTCAAAGTTCAACACCCAGTTCATGATTGTTACCCACAGTTCTATATAAAACATTACATTTCGTTAAAAAAAAGGATATAATGATTAAAAGCATATCATTTTGATATTGCTATTATGTATACTTTTCATAAATAAAAATTCTATACTCCAAAAACTATTTTAATGTTATTGCATTGAGAGTAGCTAGATGCTTATAACCATATCAGAGAGATAAAAAAATTCAAATGATGTTGTTTAAAAAGAAATTATATTGTTTTGATGTTAAACATCTTGAAGTGTAAATTGTTTCTTAATGTGTAAAAAATTTAAGATAAAACAAATTTACACCTAAAGAAAAATTGGATCCCTCTCATTGTTTCATAGATCTGGTTTAAGATGGATCTATGTTAGTTTAATGTTTTTACCTCACCATCAAATTATAATTTTCCATCAAACAATAATATGATTCGAGTGCCCATCACTAACTTGAATTCATACACATACACATACAAACAAACACAAATTATTATTATCATTTTTCAATTACACACATGATGTACACTAACAAAGCATGAAAACACCTATCATAAGTATGAAAGTATTTCATTTTTCTTTTTCTTTATTTTTATAATATTTATTTGTTGCTTAATTATCAAATGAACAATAATCATTTTAACTCATAGAAGAGTGCATCTTCATTTGTGTCTTTGTTTCTGAGTTCTCACATGGATAATAGTCATGTTAACACTTTGAAAGATTTAATTATTACTATCATTTTTCAATTACATACATGATACTGTTCATTTGTTGCATAAGTACGTATAAGTATTGCATTTTTCCTTTTCTTTATTTTTAATAATGTTTATTTGTTCCTTAGTTCTCATATGGACAATATTCGTTTGGACTCTTATACAACAATCCATTTTCATTTGTTTCTTAGCTCTCACACTCCATTTTCATTTGTTTCTTAGTTCTCACATGGATAATAGTCATTTTAACTCTTTGTAACACATGATGGTAAAAGAATCAATATTCATTAGTTGATGAGTAAATAGCAACCATGTTGAAGAGTTAATATTCATTTGTTACTTATTTCTCATTTTAACTCAAATATACATTTGGTGTTTAGTCGATAATCATTTTAACCTTTTCCAACATTGTTATGAAAAAGTCAAATTCATTTATTGCTTGGTTTTCGTACGGATAATAACCAGCTTAACTCTTTCCAACATGGCTCTATAATAGTCAATATTAAGTTGTTGCTTAGTTCTCACATGAGTAATAGTTATTTTAACTTTTTATAACATAGTTGTATAAAAGTCAATATGCATTTGTTCTTCCATTATCACATGAATAATAGTCGTTATTATTATTATCATCATCATCATCAAAATTCTAACCTTTGGTGAAGTTTTATGGTGAAATTTTTTGATGAAGCTTTGCAGTGAAAACCTTCGTTAAAATTTTTGGGCACTCTACTCTTGCACTTAAGGCATATTCATCTTTCATTTGGGGGCTCTAAATTAGGTGCATATTTTCCTTCCCTCTATTTTTTTTTATATTTTATATTTTTAGTTTTAGTGTTTAAACCTTCAGTATAATTTATGGGCATTATGCGGTGAAAATTCCGTTGAAAGAACCCTCAGTAAAAGGTGAAGCTTTGAGGTGAAAATTGTAATGTCCTCTTCTAATTAAGCACCAAAACACTCGCTAACCTACTTAATTCCCATAGGTTTGAGCAGGTACTGCATAAAAGGGAATTGATGAGGACATTTGATACTTAGATCAGAACGGGACACTCTTTCAGTGTTAAATGTCATCAATATAATAAAGAAAGTCTTATTTATTTAGGCTTAAAGTCAACATGAAATTAGAATTGTATGCATGCAAAAGTGAAGCGTAAACCCTAAAAGTGGCATGCAAACCCTAAAAGTGCATGCTAATATATTTAAGAAGGGTTATTGGACCAAAGGAGGCACCTATGATTATTATTGTTGATTTTGATTTTTTTACCAGCAGCAGTTGAGGTTGAAGACGACGTCTTTAGCTAACAAGGGTTTCGGCAGTGAAATCTATCTGCCATAATCTCTTTCAAGGTAGGTCATCCAGGTCTATTACTAGCATTCACCGTATCCTTCTGTATGCAGTGATCTAGCGCTAATGTCACGTCCCCATGCCTCCGACCGGCGAAGAGGACGCGACTACATGCTTCAAACACAGCGGGCTAAGAGCCCCATGAACATATGCATACACAAAACTGTTGAAACAGGATGCTGAAGGAAAATGGGTTGAAGTAAAAACATGCACTCATGCAATCATCTATCAGACATAGCGGAAACATCATACATTCAACCAATCATTCCTCTTACATAACGGAAACCAACAGCATTCAGTCATGCATGCATTTAACATGTTCATCATTTTTATTAACAGAAATAAGGTTGCAGAAATAAAATGAACAAGAGCACTTATCTTATGATGAACTCGATTCGCAACCAGCTACGTCGCTGCAATGTTCCACCCAACCATAGGCCAACATGCTCCTTAATCTCTCAGCAACGCTGCCACCCCCAAGTTGGGCATGATTCTCCAAGGAATAAGGGAACTAGCAGGCTTACACATAGCCAAGGATACACAAACATAACCAAGCCAACACAGTTGGGTTTATCAGTCCATCCAGGAGTTGGGAAAGGCTCAATGCTAAGCTGGTGAGCTCATTACAGAGCCAAGAACACCTACACCAAAACTAGCCTGACCTCTAAGAAACCCACCACACCCAACACAAGGAATCAGTCCCTTCTCTGCTACACAGTCCCTCAGGCCCTGCATTCCCTTCCAGTGCTATTCAGGGGTGATGGAGAAGAAGGCCAGCCCTCTAGCTCTGTCTATGTGGTTTCCAGCCACCAGGTTTATCAAGCAACCCAAGCCCCCATCCCTGCTCCTTACACAGTCCGAAGACCAACCATTGCACACAAGCAATTAAGTCAGTTGTCACAGCTTAAACAGGGAAAACAAATTCTGAGTCATTCTTGGCCCTATCGTGGCCAAAATGACTCTCTGGTGAATTTACAACAGTCCCCAGACACAACAGCAACCACAATTCCAACAGAGGAAAAATCACAGCCCGTCCTGGGCAACGAAATCACCGAAAAAAATATACACAGACCACGCTGGGGAAGAAATTACAAGACCCCAGCCTGTGGGTGAGCGTGAGAAACAATGCAGATCCCACAATCAGCTAGTGAGGGAAGGATACAACCGCACTATTCACCAATCCACAGAAGAAAACCACGTGGGCAAAAACCCAAGAAAAATTCCTGTTCGTGAAAACAATGAGCAGCCAAATTGGAAGTGCGTGAAGGTGAACAACCACAGGGAGGACGCGAAATTGCAGTGTGTGGGTGTTCAGCAAACTCGTGGAGCCAGGAAAATGTCTGTGTGAGACCAAAACCTCCAAGAGCCTGTGCGTGAGGAGAAACAGACAAAATTGTGGTGAGAGTGGAATTTCCTGCGTGAGTGAAGTCAACAAGGGTGGAGTGTGCGTGTGGGTGAGGACTGACAGTCCTTCCACCCCACTCCCAAAACCATTAACTGCCTCAACCACCAGCAGCCATTATTCAATGAAGGTGGTTGGATAACACAAGGGGAGAAGACACATGGGTATTTCTCTCTCATTGGCCAAGGTTTTACAAACTCCCCCCACACCCTTATCCTTGTGAAAATCATGCCCCTTTCGATTTAGTTGTCGTGATCGTAGCTGGTTGGGTTCATTTAATTATTTATAGATGCATATTTACATGATGACCAACATAATATATGCCGCATGCCCCGATATACGATCGGTGACAAATTTAAATCCCAAAATAGAGCGTAACCGATCAATGGTGGGGCCTTGGCCTTTAGCTCCACACCACGATCATTTACAATATATACATCATCATATACATCTAATGTAACAGGGTCAAAACCGGGACATTACATTCCCCTCCCCCTTCAATAGCACTGTCCTCAGTGCTTCACAAAATTTGAACAAAATGCTACACTGGTATCGCCTTAGTGTTCCGCAGAATTGAACAAAAATGGATGTGCCAATCGCATGGCATCCTCCAGCTCCCATGTAGCCTCTTCAGGCCTGAAGTGCTCCCATTGCACCTTTACCTGACCTATGGCTCAGTTCCGGAGCATTGTGACCTTCCTGTCGAGGATGCGCATTGGCTCGATTCGGAACTCTCCCTCGGGTTCCACCTGAAACACATCCCAATTTATCACATGGTTAGGGTCATGTACATATCTCTTAAGCAAAGAAACATGAAAAACATTATGAGCCCTAGTGCTAGCAGGCAATGCAAGTCTATATGCAACTGGCCCTATTCTTTCAAGCACTTCAAACGGCCCACAATATCTTGGTGACAACTTGGCACAACTTCCAAGCTTCAAGAAACTCTTCCTTGCCCTCACTCTGAGGTAAACATGATCCCCAACACTGAACTCCCTGTTCACCCTATGCTTATCGGCATAGCTTTTATGTCTGTCTTGTGCTGCTTTCAGCTTCTGCCTGATCTTTACAACCTCTTGCTCCATTTCCTTGAGCAATTCTGGTCCAAGCACAATCATGTTCACCGGATTATCCCAATTCACTGGTGTCCTACACCTTCTTCCATACAAAGCTTCATATGGACTCATCCCCAAGGATGCTTGATGTCCATTGTTATAAGCAAACTCCACCAAGTGCAAGTAATCTTCCCACTTGGTTGGTTTGTCCATCACATACATGCGAAGCATATCTTCAAGCACCTGATTAACTATCTCGGTCTGCCCATTCGTCTGAGGATGGTATGCAGTGCTGAAGTTTAGCTTTATACCCAAATCTGCAAACAACCCCTTCCAAAAGTTGGAAGTGAACTTGACATCCCTGTCAGAGACTGTTGCCTTAGGCAATCCATGCAATTTGAAGATCTCCTTCATGAAGATCCTTGCAATGTTGCCAGTCTCATACGTAGACTTAACTGGTATAAAATGTGTTGCCTTTGTCAACTTGTCCACCACAACCATGATAGAATCATGTTGTCTCCACGTCATCGGCAACCTTGTAATAAAATCCATGGAAATAACTTCCCATTTCCATTCCGAACTGGCAAAGGCTGCAACAAACCTGCTGGATGTTGATGCTCAACCTTTACCTGCTGACATTTCATACACCTTGAAATGTATTTAGCCATGTCCTTTTTCATTCCTGGCCAAAAGTACTGCTTTCTAGCTGTAGCAATTGTCTTCTGATATTCATGGGTGACCAGAATATGGAGCTTGATGGATCTCATCCATAACAACTCTCCTCAAATATGCTACATCTGGAATATAAATTCTTCCTTTATAAGTGAGAATCCCATCTTCTCCCAATTTATATCCCTCATACCTCTTCTCAAGACTTTGCTGCTGCAATTTGTCTTTTACCTGCTCATACAATTCATCTCCAGCAGCATGGCTAACAATCTGTTGCCTCAAATCCGATTGGCAAATACTAAGAGATGCCACATGCATTTCCTGCACCTTCCTGCTGAGCGCATCAGATACCTTATTCTCTTTTCCTTTTATGTGCTTGATTTCGAAATCAAACTCACATAAAAATTCCAGCCATCTTGCTTGCCTAGCATTCAGAGTAGGTTGATCAAACAAATATTTCAGTCCGCAATGATCCGTTCTGAGCTCAAATCTTCTACCCATCAAGTAATGTCTCCACATCTTGAGAGCATGTACTATGGCGGCAAGCTCTAGATCATGAGTGGCATAGTTCTTCTCATGTTCCTTCAACTTTCTTGACTCATAACATATCACGTGGTTGTCCTACATAAGGACTCCTCCAAGCCCTTGTCTACATGCATTGGTACACACCACAAAATCTTTCTCTGGATTTGCAACCTTTAATACAGGTGCACTAGTGAGAAGATTCTTCAACCTCTGGAAGCTTTCTTCACACCTCGATGTCCATTCGAACTTCATCCCCTTCTTTTGCAAAGAAGTGATGGCATGTGCAACTTTGGAGAATCCCTCAATGAATCTCCTGTAGTATCCTGCAAGTCCCATGAAAGATCTTACATCTGTCACATTTCTTGGAGTAGGCCAATTCATAATGGCTTCAATCTTTTCAGGGTCCACAGATATACCCTCTTCTTAAATAATGTGACCTAAATACTGAATTCTATCTCTATAGAAGTCACACTTGCTTAGTTTTGCATACAGCTGATGCTCCCTAAGCAATTTCAATGTCAATCTCAAATGCTCTTCATGCTCTTCCTCATTCTTAGAATAAACAAGAATGTCATCAAGGAAAACAAGAACAAACTTGTCCAAATACCTGCTAAAGACGTTATTCATAAGGCACATAAATGCAGCTGGTGCAATTGTGAGACCAAATGGTACCGCTACAAACTCATAATGCCCATACCTTGTCCTGGAGGCTGTCTTATGAATGTCTTCGTCCTTGATCCTTACCTGATGGTAACCAGACCTCAAGTCAATCTTGGAAAATACCTTTGCTCCTCTCATTTGATCAAAGAGGTCATCAATCCTAGGAAAAGGATATTTATTCTTCACAGTAACCTTGTTCAATTGTCTGTAATCATTGCATAACTTGAGTGTACCATATTTCTTCTTTACAAACAGAACTGGCGCTCCCCAAGGGGACACACTCGGTCGGATATACTTCTTTTCCAACAACTCTTGCAATCGCATCTTCAATTCTAGCATCTCCGGTATACTCATCCTGTAGGGTGCCTTGGACACTGGTGCTGCTCCTAGCACAAGTTCAATTGTGAAGTCAATGTCCCTCTTTGGAGGAAGCCCTGGAATCTCATCTGGAAACACATCCCTGAATTCTTGTAACACCTGATAGTCCTCCAACCTCGGAGTTTCACCTCTCGATTCCTCCAAAATCTAAGCTGCATACAACTGGCAACCCTTCCTACAGAACTTCTTTAACTGCATTGCTGAAACCTGTCGTACTGAAATCACCTTTGGAATACCTTTTACAACTACTAGGTTCCCTTCTTCATTCATGCATTCAAAAGTCTTATTGTAGCAATCAAGCTTCACCCTATGAGCTTTTAACCAATCCATTCCAATGAGAACATCATAGGAACCAAGCGGTAGAGCATTCAAATCTACACGAGTGACCAATCCATTCATGACCAATGGACATTTCTCTACCACTTCACTGACATTTCTCTTAGTTCCAGTGGCTAGCTAAACTAACCAAGGCTTCCTATGCTTTACTTTCTTAAAAGCACAAATCTCCACTATTCTAGGAGTAATATAACTGTGAGTAGAACCAGGGTCAATCAAAATAGAAACAGATTGCTCAGCAATCTTACCTGCTACTTCAACCACAGCTGACTGGTGATATGCCTGGCGGTCCTCCAGTGCTGCATAGATCCTAGGAACTGCCCTTGCTACTTGACCCACTGTTTCTGCTTCTTGAATATTATAAGTTGGCCTTGCACACTCATTCTCTAGTGGGCAATTTCTGCGCATGTGGGGTCCTCCACATTTCCAACACTGAAGTGGCCCTCTATTCTGTTGTGGATCCTTAGGCTTTTCTCCTGTCACTCCAACTGGTTTACTTGCAGCTTGAGATGGCTGCTTCTGTTGATTCCTGAAGTTAGAAGGTTTGAAACCTTTCTTCCTTTGGTCAAACTTCTCATTCTTCTTGTCCTTCCATGCTTTATGGTAATCTGGCTTACCTTTGCTTTGCTCAAAGCAATACTTAGCCTTCCTTATTGCTTCTTCAAGAGTTCGAGGTTCATAAAACTCAATTCTATCTTTGTACGACTGGTGTAGTCCACTCAGGAAACGCTGGACCTTCACTTTTTCATCTTTGATGTACCGGACATACCTCAACAGCTCCAAAAACTTATTAGCATACTCTTCCATGGTCTGCTGTCCCAATCTCAGCTCATGGAACTCCTTAATATTGTCATCATAATACCTGTCAGAGAGGTATTTCTGCTTAAAATACTTCTTGAACTGCTTCCACTTAAGTCTCCTTTCATTGATCCTCTTTACTTGCTTGAAGTGTTCCCACCAAATGGATGCTCTTCCATTTAGATTGAATATGGCAACTCTTGCCTTCATGTTTCCTGAATAATCATGCACTTGAAAGTACATCTTAATACCAAGAAGCCAAGCTTCAGCCTCTTATCCAGTCTTTACCTCACCATCAAACGTAGGAGGTTTAGCTTTCTTGAATTCATCTCGAGTGTGATTTCTATGGTGTCTCTTTCTTTTTCTTTCATGAGAAGAAGAACTTGAATCGCCGCTGGATTCTTCAGAATCAGATGATCCACTAGAAGTCCTTCTCCTTCTCCTAGTACTGCTCTTACTGCCTTCTGGTCTTGCTGTACCTCGTCCAGAATCTATCTTCCTTTGCAAATCTGTAAAACTTTGCAACATAGCAGCATTCAACTGATGCTGCTCTTCCTGGGCTTTAATTAAGCTTCTCATAGTGGCTGCAACATCTGACGATGTCTCTTGGAATCTTCTTCCATTAGACTCAATGTCATCATTTCTATTACGGACATTTTCTCCCACGGCATCTTCTGCTCGCTCATAGGAATCCCGAGCATCATACCCATCATGGGTTCTCATGGCTGAACCACCACTTACTTACCAAACTGCACTACCTGGAATACTTCTCTTGAAGGTGACTATGATTATGCAAACATGTTAATAGCACAATTGTTAGATGCATAAAATTGATACAAATCATAATCACTTACCTTTTCCAGGAATAACCATAAAATAACAATTTGCCCAAACACACAAAATTTTCTTCATTAAGAACATCTATCTGAGGGGGACGACGAGGGTCAAGGGGGCTTTTGCGGAATTTGGCGCATAATATCGCTGCCTCTTTTCTCATTTTCAGCCCTGAAATCTCACTGAGAAACAGTCCAAAATCGCACTGGGAAATAGTTAAAATCTGCTGGAAAAAATCTCATGGAAAGCTCAAATTTTCCGCTTGCACAGAATCGGATCTCTTCCCCTATTCCTTCCGCTGAATCGGCTCCCGGAACCCTTCTTCCTTCCACAACGGCGGCTTCTCGGAAGCTCTAATATTTCCGCAATGGCGGCTTCTCGAAAGCTCCAATCTTTTCGCAATGGCGGCTCCTCGGAAGCTCCAATCTTTCCGCAATGGCGGCTTCTCAAAAGCTCCAATCTTTCCGCAACGGCGGCTCCTCGGAAGCTCCAATATTTCCGCAACGACGGCTCACCAAAGTCTGATTCCTTCCGACGTCCGCTCTTACTTGGAAAAAATTTTAACTTCGGGCGTCGGCTGACTTCTTGCATCGGAAGCCAAATGACTTTGGCTTCCGCAACAGCGGCTCACCAAAGTATGAATTCTTTCAACGTCCGCTCTTACTTCGAGAAATTTTTAACTTCAGGCGTCGGCTGACTTCTTGCATCGGAAGCCAAATGAATTTGGCTTCCGCAACGGCGGCTCACCAAAGTCTGAATCCTTCCGACGTACGCTCTTACTTGGAGAAATTTTTAACTTCGGGCGTCGGTTGACTTCTTGCATCGGAAGCCAAATGACTTTGGCTTCTGCAACGGCGGCTCACCAAAGTTTGAATCCTTCCGACGTCCGCTATTACTTGGAGAAATTTTTAACTTCGGGCGTCGGCTGACTTCTTGCATCGAAAGCCAAATGACTTTGGCTTCCGCAACGGCGGCTCACCAAAGTCTGAATCCTTTCGCTGGTCACCCAACACTTAGGAATTTCCACGATTTTCTTCGCGTTTCCTTCTACCGTTGGAAGACTTTGCGGTTTTGGGCTTCCGCAACGGCGGACGGGAAACCACTTTCCCTTCCGCAATGGCGGAAGAAATTTCATGAACTCTTCCGACTGCTCCAACACTTAAAATATTTTTTTGTTGAATTTGCAGTCTGATTTCCACTGGGCAGAGAGGAATACTACCTCTGTCACTGCACCCTTCTTGGCCCATAGAGGCCCATTGCTGCAACCCAAGCTCTGATACCATGCTGTCACGTCCCCATGCCTCTGACCGGCGAAGAGGACGCGACTACATGCTTCAAACACAGCGGGCTAAGAGCCCCATGAACATATGCATACACAAAACTATTGAAACAGGATGCTGAAGGAAAATGGGTTGAAGTAAAAACATGCACTCATGCAATCATCTATCAGACACAGCGGAAACATCATACATTCAACCAATCATTCCTCTTACATAACGGAAACCAACAGCATTCAGTCATGCATGCATTTAACATGTTCATCATTTTTATTAACAGAAATAAGGTTGCAGAAATAAAATGAACAAGAGCACTTATCTTATGATGAACTCGATTCGCAACCAGCTACGTCGCTGCAATGTTCCACCCAACCATAGGCCAACGTGCTCCTTAATCTCTCAGCAACGCTGCCACCCCCAAGTTGGGCATGATTCTCCAAGGAATAAGGGAACTAGCAGGCTTACACATAGCCAAGGATACACAAACATAGCCAAGCCAACACAGTTGGGTTTATCAGTCCATCCAGGAGTTGGGAAAGGCTCAATGCTAAGCTGGTGAGCTCATTACAGAGCCAAGAACACCTACACCAGAACTAGCCTGACCTCTAAGACACCCACCACACCCAACACAAGGAATCAGTCCCTTCTCTTCTACAAAGTCCCTCAGGCCCTGCATTCCCTTCCAGTGCTATTCAGGGGTGATGGAAAAGAAGGCCAGCCCTCTAGCTCTGTCTGTGTGGTTTCCAGCCACCAGGTTTATCAAGCAACCCAAGCCCCCATCCCTGCTCCTTACACAATCCGAAGACCAACCATTGCACACAAGCAATTAATTCAGTTGTCACAGCTTAAACAGGGAAAACGAATTCTGAGTCATTCTTGGCCCTATCGTGGCCAAAATGACTCTCTGGTGAATTTACAACAGTGCCCAGACACAACAGCAACCACAATTCCAACAGAGGAAAAATCATAGCCTGTCCTGGGCAACGAAATCACCGGGAAAAATATACACAGACCACGATGGGGAAGAAATTACAGGACCCCAGCCTGTGGGTGAGCGTGAGCAACAATGCAGATCCCACAATCAGTCGGTGAGGGAAGGATACAGCCGCACTATTCACCAATCTGCAGAAGAAAACCACGTGGGCAAAAACCCAGGAAAAATTCATGTTCGTGAAAACAATGAGCAGCCAAATTGGAAGTGCGTGAAGGTGAACAACCATAGGGAGGACGCGAAATTGCAGTGTGTGGGTGTTCAGCAAACTCGTGGAGCTAGGAAAATGTCTGCGTGAGACCAAAACCGCCAAGAGCCTGTGCGTGAGGAGAAATAGACAAAATCATGGTGAGAGTGGAATTTCCTGCGTGAGTGAATTCAACAGGGGTGGAGTGTGCGTGTGGGTGAGGACTGACAGCCCTGCCACCCCACTCCCAAAACCATTAACTGCCTCAACCACTAGTAGCCATTATTCAATGAAGGTGGTTGGATAACACAAGGGGAGAAGACACATGGGTATTTCTCTCTCATTGGCCAAGGTTTTACAAATCCCCCCCACACCCTTATCCTTGTGAAAATCATGCCCCTTTCGATTTAGTTTCCGCGATCGTAGCAGGTCGGGTTCATTTAATTATTTATAGATGCATATTTACATGATGACCAACATAATATATGCCGCATGCCCCGATATACGATCGGTGACAAATTTAAATCCCAAAATAGAGCATAACCGATCAATGGTGGGGCCTTGGCCTTTAGCTCCACACCACCATCATTTACAATATATACATCATCATATACATCTAATGTAATAGGGTCAAAACCGGGACATTACAGCCAACATAACATCTATTTGCAGGTTCACATTTTATAGCTGGGGAATAGCTGGAAAACCCTAAAAGGATTCGTTGGGACCCTTCAACCCAGTATTTCCTCTGCATGTGATCAACATTTCTCTCAACATGATTAACCCATCACACTGAGTGATTATCATTTCATTGTTTGCTCATTCAGGACTTCCAACAACATATTTGTGGGAGGAAGGAGGCGTCCTCACCCAGAGAAAATCAATTCGCTAGCTAATTCCCTAAGGAGGGAAAAATATCTACATGCGACTTGATATCTTACAGGGAGGCTCAGACTATCATCCCTGCAAAGTTTCAACATCATCAGACTTCTCCTTCCCCAAAATTTCAACATCATCTTGCAAAGGGAACATGTGTAGTTGGGCATCAATATCAGAGAGGGAGCACTATTATCTCACCTATTCAGCACCACATGCATGCAACATATCTCTGGAGTACTTGCATCTTATTTATCAGTGGTAAGTGTACAAATTCTTTCTAAAACTTTCTACCCTTTAATCTCTTCAAATTTGTTATATTTTAGGGAATTTGGGCACAACAATTTTGCATGCACTTTTTATTCAGTCTTTTGCACATCATTGATTTTATGAACAAAAACCTAGTAGTAAAGAACCGTAGAATAGAAGTTAGGGATATTACAGTGGTATCAGAGCATGTTCCTTGTCAGTTGTGGACTTGAACATGAAAAGTAAATGAATCCAAAAGAAGACACTTTTGTAACCTATAGGAGAAGGAAGAGTAGGTACACTGAGGAGAAGAAATTTGAAGATATCCAGTGAGAGGATACCAATTCAGACATGGACCCAATAGGTATACACTTTAAAAGAGCGAAAGGAATGGGAGAAGAGGAAGATGGGTTGGAATTTCACAGTTTGGTAAGTGCATTGAATGACCTAGCTAGAGGGAAGAAGGAAGTATTGCATGCAATAAATAGATCGGCTCTAAAACCAGAACCAGGTCATAGCAGTATACCTCTTTCACCAGTAGATAGAGGATCTACCAGTAGTAGTGGGACTCACATGCATAAACTAATATGAAAAACACACCTCATATATATAACAAACCTTCCAGCATGCCGATTATGCCTCACTTTCTAGAGAATGCAGTAGCAAGACCAGTCATGCCAGCATAACCTAGTGAACTATTTGGAGCTTACTTACAGGACTACAGGGATTTGGGAGATGAGTTCCATGTAGCAATGTCATTCTTAGATTTCTGCGATATGAAAAGCAGGAACTAGCCGAGGAAATTTAACAGAGGGTTCACCCAGATTTATGAATTGTAGATAATCTTAAGCAGATTAACCATCCCTAACGTTGATGGGACTCGTAGGGTTTTAGCAAGAATTTGGGTCCAGAAGTTGGATACTTAATTCCAACTCAACCCTATGACGGAGACAGATGCCATTAAATTGGATACCTTACATCTGGACAGAGAGGTTCATGAGTGGTGGTACCATGGGCTAGTCACATTGGGTCACAACACTAGCATTTCCTACAGTGACTTCACATAGAGACTCGTGGAGCGCTTTGACAGAAGGGACCTCGAGATACATTTTAGAGAGTTAGCACAACTCAAATAGACAGGTAGTGTTGAGGCCTTAATCTCAGAGTTTCAGAGAATAGTTTTTATGGTAACAGATGTGTCAAAGAGTAGGTTGATTATGTTATTTTTAGAGGCTATGACAGAAGCTTTATGAGGGTGGGTGAAAGCCTACAAACCCTCCAATCTACAGGATGTGATTAGCAGAACCAAAGATATATAAGACTCAGTTCCTAAGAACAAGTTTCCACTTAAAACAAACTTCCCAGTAAAATACAAAGAAAAAAAACTTTTCAACAAGAATGGCCAAAGAAAACTTGGTTAGACGATGACACAAGGGAATATTTGGGAAGGAAAAATTATGTTTTACTTGTCAGAAACCATGGGTTCCAGGCCACAGGTGCACAGGGAAGGAAAAGGACCACTATATAGAATTCTAATCCAACAGTGAAGGGGATGAATACGAACATGAAACAATTGAGGAATTGAAGGCAGTAGAGGAGGAGTCACTTCAGGGAGAAACACCAAGAGGAGTTATTGTTTCATTATCCGGACTACCCAGGTTTTGTACTCTCAGGGTCATGGGAGGAGTATAGGGCCACAGGGTAGGTGTTTTAATTGACCATGGGGGAGAAACCCACAACTTCATTGATGCGGCATGGTTAGATAGCAGGGTATTCAAACAGATAAATCTGAGGGATTTACTGTAGCGATAGCCGGTAATAATAGCATGGATTACAACCATTGGATTCCCAAACTGACTGTCACATTAGGGAGCTACAATATGACCGACTCATTTTATGTGGTGAATGTATCTAACACAAATGTAGTATTAGGGGTTCAATGTCTTTACTCGGTAGGAAAATATACTATGGATTACAGGGAAATGGAAATGGAATTCCAGGGACGGGATGGAAAATGAGTAGTCTTGAGGGGCATGAACACTTATCCCCCAAAACCAGTATCATCACAAATAATGGAGGTTGTACTTAGAGAGAGAGACATTGAATGGGAAGCTAAGTTCCTTGTCACTTTTAGAAAACCTCATGATAACAACACCCAACATCTAGCTGATATTCAAGCACTATTACAAAAACATGAGAGGGTATTTAGAGATCTTCCAGTGGGTCGACCACTAGATAGGGAATTTGAACATATTATTGAGTTAGAGGAGGGGACACAGGCAGTCATCACCAGTCCATACAGACTCCCAAAAGGTACAAGGATGAGATCGAGAAATCGATCAAGGAATTACTGGAACTAGGATATATTCGGTTGAGTTCTAGTCCATTTGCATCGTCGATAGTTTTGGTTAAAAATAAATGTAATACCCCAATTTTGATCCCATGGTATTTAATTGTGCATGATGTAAATATTGTATGAAAATCATGGCAAGGAGCTCAAGGCCAAGGCTATGGAATTGATTGATGTTTTGTGGATAGGTGATCAAGGTTGATACCCATGGTTTTGGTGCTAAGTCAAGCACAATATAGATATATATCTTGATATATAATGTAAATGTTCAAAATTAATATAATACCAAAACTAGCTATGGGACTGCAAGCGTTAAAGATATGGGGGCGTAATTCCACAAGGGATAGGGTGGGGAACTAGTCAAACCCTTTTGAGCCAATAGGGTGTGCCCTGATGTTAATGGGGAAACCCATGAATCCTCAGCTACCTTTTTGTCCTCGGTCCTCAATCATCAATTTCTTCCAGAAGTTGGTTGAGGCAGTTAATGCCTTGGGCAAAGCAAGGCATGGCAGTCTGATGGCTTGACTGATCAATCTTGTAAGTCTGCAGTCTACAAAACCCATATTCTTCCTTCTACAACAAGTAAACCCACATGGGAATGTGTTCCCATTCCCTCATCCCTGAGTCGTGTTGAGCATTGGGGGCATTGGCGTTGCTGGGTGAGACGGTTGGGAAGGTGGTATTTTATGTTCGTGGTTGTTCATCATTCTACCCTTCTATTGTTCCAAACGTTTCAATCATTTTGATTCGTTGTTCATGCGCATTGTTGTTGGTTCACTACCTGGGTGGTAGAAGGAGGGTCCCATTGTGTTTTTCCAAGTGATTGGGTAGTGGAGATCTCTCGATTTTATGAGAGTGTGACCCTTTAAGGTTCCTCGATTGCCCTGAAGATGGGCAGTGTGGCGGTTTGGCCATCTTGAGTTGTGGACGTGTGGTTTCACAGTGTTTGTCTGTGTGACATTGTGGTATGAGACCCTATTTCCTCTGTGTTATAGAGTGGAACCTATGAGGTTGATTTTTCCCTATGGATTCAGGTGTTGAGCATCCCTGCTTTGGTTCGAAGACCAAGGAATGGAAGAAGCCAAAATGGGTTGATAATCCTAATGAAGAGAGGAACCTAACTGACAGATCAAGAGGGTTGGTAAATCCTTTCTACACACCCTAAAGAGTATTGGAAAGGAAGGTATGGCATGAGGGACTTTGTAGCAGTGAAGGGAATAATTCCTTGTGTTGGGGGGTGCAAGTATTGAGGAGGCCAAGCCATATATTGTGTAGGTTCCCATGACTCTGTGATTGAGCTCACTAGCTTAGCAATTCTACCTTTCCATTTACCTGGAAGCCTGATAAGACCAACTGTTAGCGGGTTTCATTGTGTCCTGTGCTATTTTTACTTATTTCCTAGTAGCCTGTGAAACCCAATGGTCTATTGTCTTGGATGGGAAGTCTATGAAACCCCGTAGTGTGTTGGCTTGACTGTGTGAGTATGTTTGGTCATCTGTAAGCCTTTTGTTCCCTAGTTCCTTGTGGAAATCATGCCCAGCTCGGGGGCGGCAGTGTGTTTAGAGATCAATGAACACACTCGCCTACAATTGTGTGGAACATTGCAGTGACATAGCTAGTTGCAGAACAACTTAATCATCAAGATAAGTATTCTCTGTTATTCTTGTTTATGCATTGAAGTTGCTTATGAATGAATATGATGAATTGATAAGGAATAATACTTGCTATGAATGAAGTAGAATTCATTGTTGCAAAAGTATCGATGTTATTCTTGTTTATGCCATATATGAATCACTATGTTCACGTTGGATGCTTGATGATGACTAAGTAGAGGTTTTCCTTGTGTATATTTCCTTGCATTTTACTTTTGGTTGCCTTGTATGTTCAATGAATTTTGCTTAAGTACTTGGAGGCTAGAAAATCCTGGTTAAAAGGTCAGTTTATTGTTAACCTAAGTGTTTCCTGCACCCTGGGATCCCCCTGCGGAAGGCGGAAGGCGAAAGGCGGGAGGTTGAAAACCAGAGAAATGATAAGGTAAATAGTTAGTCTTCATGTTCTCGAGTTCCACACTAGAGGGAGGAAAGGCAGAATGTGGAATGTCATTTGATAGTTTTCTGACTTCCAACTTCCGAAGGCAGAAGACAGAATGGTCATTGAAGGACTCTGGCAAGCATTATGTTTCTGACTTTCGAGTTCCAAGGGTGGAAGGCGGAAGTGCGGAAGTTGAAAGGAGGAAGAGTGGGTGAATGTTTTCCGTCACACGTTACGTTTTCGACTCCCAATTACCAAGGTCGGAAGGGCGGAAGCGAAAGTGGGGAAGAAGGTTTATGCGCATAGAATGGAACTGTTAATGACAAAGCAACTATTACAGTGATGTACAAAGGTTCTTCAGCCTAAGAATGAATGTTTAATAGTGTGTTAGCATCCATGCCCTGTGTTTAAAGGGAGAACAAGTGTTCTTGAAGATTTTTTTTTAATAATCCGCATCATGGGGTATGGGGACGTTACAGTTTGGTATCAGAGTTGTGGGTTACAGTGTTGGGCCTGAACGGGCTAAGTTGAGCAGTTAACAGAGCTGTGGGTTGCAACATTGGGCCGAGATGGGCCAGGTGACAATAAGTAAATGGTTTTAGATCTGAATTCACTATGAAACTAACAAATGATGTTGTTAACACATTTTACAGTCATAGTACAGATTGAAAAAGTGGGTTTTTGGCTTAGCCATGAGAACCTACAGCACAAAACCCCTATGAGCACAAGGAATATGCTATGGGAGAAAACGTCCGAGTTGGAAATGCTGATACATAGTCCAATGGAAGGATATTTCAAGAAACTTCGTCGGATATTGCAACCATCATGAGAAGCTTGAGGGTGGAGATGCAAAGTTACAGGGAAGACAATGAAAGATTGGTTAAGGCTCAGGAAGAGCAAAATCATCTGAATGCATCCATGTTGCAGAGTTTGATAGACATCCAGAGGTGGATGAACTCATAGCATCGAACAGTAAATCTGGAAGGAAGTAGGAGCAGTGATAGAAGAAGAAAGAGACCTTCTAGTGGGTCATCTGACTCTGAAGGATCCACTGGGGATTCAAGTTCTTCTTCTTACAAGCATAAGAGAAAGAGGCATTACAGGAACAAATCATGCAATGAATTCAAGAAGGTTAAGCCTCCTATGTTTGATGGTGAGGTAAAGAACGGTCAAGAAGATGAAGCCTAGATTCTTGGGATGAGAAAATATTTCCAAGTCCAAGCCTACTCTGTAAATATGAAGGCTATGGTAACCATCTTCAATTTGACTGGAAGAGCAACTATATGGTGGGAGCACTTCAGGAAAGTGAAGAAGATCAGTGAAAGGAAGATTGTGTGGAAATAGTTCCAGAAGTTTTTTTAAGCAGAAGTACCTCTCTGATAGGTACTATGATGGTAAGATCAAAGAACTCCATGAGCATAGATTGGGGTAGCAGACCATGGAAGAGTCTACAATAAGTTCTTGGAACTATTGAGATATGTCATGTATATCACAGATGATAAAGTAAAAATCCAACGTTTTCTAAGTGGGTTTCCTCAACCTTATAAAGACATGATTGATTTTGATGAGCCTAAAACTATGGAAGAGGCTATCAGGAAAGCTAAGTGTTGTTACGATCAGAATAAGGGAAAACCTGATTACCATAAGACATGGAAGGATAAGAAGAACAAAAAGTCTGATCAGAGGAAGAAAGGTTTCAAACCCTCTAACTTCATGAATCAGTAGAAGCGGCCATCACAAGTTGTGAACCATCCAACTAAGGTGATGGGGGAGAAGCCAAGAAATCCAAAAGAAAGAAGAGAACCTCTCCAATGTTGGAGATGTGGAGGACCCCATCTGTGCATGAATTGTCCACTTGAGTATGGGAATGTAAGGCCATCTTACCACATTCAAGAGGAAGAAACTATGGATTAAGTAGCAATGACAGTCTCTAGGATTTATGCAGCACTAGAGGACCGTCAGGGAGATCATCAGCAAACCGTGGTTGAGGTTGCAGATAAGATTGTTGAGAAGAGTCTATTTCTGTTTTGATTGACCCTGGATATACTCACAATTATATTACTCATAGAGTAGCTGAGATTTGTGCTTTTAAGAAGTTAAAGCATAGCAAGTCATGGTTAGTCCAACTAGCCACTGGAACCAAGAGAAAGGCTAGTGAAATGGTAAAGAAATTCCCATTAGTCATGAATGATATAGTCACTTCTGTAGATCTAAATGTTATACCACTTGGTTCCTATGATGTTCTCATTGGAATGGATTGGTTGGAAGCACACAAAGTAAGGCTCGATTGTTACAAAAATTATTTTGAGTGCTTGGATGAAGAAGAAAACCTAAAGGTTGTGAAAGGAATTCCAAAGATTATTTCTGTTAGGAACATTTCAGCCATGCAGCTGAAGAAGTTATGTGGGAAAGGTTGCAGAGTGTATGCAGCCCATGTGTTGGAGGTAGCAGAGAATGAAACTCCTAGGCTGGAGGACTTTCATGTTTTGCGGGAATTCAAGGATGTTTTTCCTTATGAGATTCCATGGCTTCCTCCAAAGAGGGACATTGATTTTACAATTGAACTTGTGCCATGAGCATCACTAGTGTCTAAGACACCCTTCAAGATGAGTACACCAAAAATGCTAGAGCTAAAGATCCAGCTACAAGAGTTGTTGGAAAAGAAGTATATCAGACCAAGTGTGTCTCCTTGGGGAGCACATGTGTTGTTTGTGAAGAAGAAATATGGTACACTCAAATTGTGTATTGATTATAGATAGATTAACAAAGTCACTATAAAGAAAAAATATCGTTTTCCTAGGATTGATGACCTCTTTGATCAAATGAGAGGAGCAAAGGCATTATCCAATATTGACTTAAGCTCTAGATACCATCAGGTAAGGATCAAGGATGAATACATTCATAAGACAACCTTAAGGACAAGGTATGGGCATTATGAGTCTGTAGTGGTACCATTTGGTCTCACAAATGCACCCGCTACATTTATATGCTTTATGAATAGTGTTCTTAGCAGGTATCTAGACAAGTTTGTTCTTGTCTTCCTTGATGACATTCTCATTTATTCTAAGAATGAGGAAGAGCATCAAGAACATCTGAGACTGACGTTTCAATTGCTCAGGGAACATAAGCTGTATGCAAAGCTAAGAAAATATGACTTTTACAAAGATAGGATTCATTATTTGGGTATATATGTAGACCCTGAAAAGATTGAGGCCATTATGAATTGTCCAACCCCAAGACATGTGACAGATGTAAGATATTTTATGGGACTTGGAGGATACTACAGGAGATTCATTGAAGAATTCTCCAAGGTTGAACATCGATTCACTTCTTTGCAAAGGAAAGGAATAAAGTTTGAATGGACACCAAGGTGTGAAGAAATCTTCCAGCAGTTGAAGGATCTTCTCACAAGTACATCATTCTTGAAGATTGCAAACCCAGAAAAAGACTTTGTGGTGTGTACTAATGCATGTGGTCAAGGACTTGGAGGAGTTCTTATGCAAGAGAACCACGTGGTATGTTATGAGTCAAGAAAGTTGAAGGACCATGAGAAGAACTATGCCATTCATGATTTAGAACTTGCATCCATAGTACATGCTCTCATGATGTGGAGGCATTACTTAATGGGAAGAAAGTTTGAGTTGAGGACAGACCACGGTTGTCTGAAATATTTGTTTGATCAGCCTACTCTAAATGCTAGGCAAGCTAGATGGCTGGAGTTTTTGTGTGAGTTTTATTTCAAGATCAAACACATAAAAGGAAAAGAAAACAAAGTGGTTGATGCACTCAATAGGAAGGTGCATGAAATGCACTTGGCATCTCTTAGTATTTTCCAATCAGATTTGAGATAGTAGATTATTAATCATGCTGCTGAAAATTAATTGTATGTGCAGATAAAAGACAAACTGCAGCAGCAAAATCTTGAGAAGAGGTATGAGATATATAAATTGGAAGAAGATGAACTTCTTACTTATAAGAACATAACTTATATTCCAAATGTAGTATATTTGAGGAGAATGGTTATGGATGAAATCCACTAGACTCCATATTCTAGTCATCCAGGATATCAAATGACAATTGCTACAGCTAGAAAGTAGTACTGTTGGCCATGAATGAAGAAGGACATTGCTGAGTACATTTCAAGGTGCATGAAATGTCAACAGGTGAAGGTTGAGCATCAACACCCAACAGGGTTGTTGCAACCTTTGGAAATTCCAGACTGGAAATGGGAAGTTGATTCCATGAATTTTATTACAGAATTACCAATGACTTAGAGACAACATGATTCCATCATGCAGGTTGTGGTGGATAAGTTGACAAAGGAAACACATTTCATACCGTTCAAGTCTACTTATAAGACTGATGCCATTGCAAAAACCTTCATGAAGGATATTTTCAGATTGCATGGATTGCCTAAGGAAATAGTCTCTGACAGAGATCCTAAGTTCACTTCTAATTTTTGGAAGGGCTTGTTTGCATATTTGGGTACCAAGTTGAACTTCAGCACTGCCAGCTACCATCCTCAAACTAATGGACATATACAGAGAGTGAATCAAGTGTTGGAAGACATGCTTCGCATGTATGTGATGGACAAGCCAACCAAGTGGGAAGATTATTTACACTTGGTAGAATTTGCATATAATAATGGACAATAGAATCCATATGAAGCCTTATATGGAAGAAGGTGTAGGTCACCCGTGAATTGGGATAATCCAGTGAACAAAACTGTACTTGGTCCTTAATTGCTCAAGGAGATGGAGCAGAAGGTTGCAAAGATCAAACATAATCTTAAAGCATCCCAGGACAGACAGAAAATCTATGCTAATAAGAATAGACTGCATAGAGAGTCCAGTGTTGGGGATCATGTTTACCTCAGAGTGAGGGCAAGGAAGAGTTCCCTGAAGCTTGGAAGTTATGCCACGTTGTCTCCTAGATATTGTGGCTCGTTTGAAGTTCTTGAGAGGATAGGGCTTGTTGCATATATACTTGCATTGCCTACTAGCACTAGGGCTCATAATGTTTTTCTTGTTTCTTTGTTTAATAAATATGTACATGATCCTAACCATGTGATTGATTAGGATGTGATTCAGGTGGAGCTCGAAGGAGAGTTCCAAACCGAGCCATCGCGCATCTTTGACAGGAAGGTCACAATGCTCCATAATCGAGTTGTTGGACAGGTAAATGTACAATGGGAGCACTACAGCCATGAAGACGCTACATGGAAGTTGGAGGATGCCATGCGATTGGCACATTTGTTTTTGTTCAATTTTGCAGAGCACTGAGGGCAGTGCCAGTGTAGCATTTTGTTTAATATGGTAAAGCATTGAGGACAGTGTTGTTGTAACGGGGAGGGGATTGTAATACCCCTGTTTTGACCCCATGGTATTTAATTGTGCATGATTTAAATATTGTATGAAAATCATGGCGAGAAGCTCAAGGCCAAGGCCCTGCCATTTATTGATGTTTTGTGGATAGGTGATCAAGGTTGATACCTATGGTTTTGGTGCTAAGTCAAGAACAGTATAGATATATATCTTGATATATCATTTAAATGTACAAAATTAATATAATACCACAACTAGTTATGGGACTGCAAATTTTAAAGAGATGGGGGCATGATTCCACAAGGGACAGGGTGGAGAGTTAGTCAAACCCCCTTGAACCAATAGGGTGTGACCAGATGTCAATGGAGAAACCCATGAATCCTCATCTACCTTTTTGTCTTCTATCCTCGATCATCAATTTCTTACAGAAGTTGGTTGAGGTAGTTAATGCCTTGGGCAGAGCAAGGCGTGGTAGTCTGATGGCTTGACTGAGAAAGCTTGCAAGTCTACAGAATCTGTATTCTTGCTTCTGCGACAAGTAAACCCGCATGGTAATGCGTGCCCATTCCCTCATCCCTGAGTTGAGCTGAGCATTGGGGGAATTGGCATTGTTGGGTGAGACAGCTGAGAAGGTGGTGTTTTATGTTTGTGGTTGTTCATCATTCTACCCTTCTGTTGTTCCAAATGATTCAATCATTCTGATCTGTTGTTCATGCGCATTGTTGTTGGTTGACTACCTGGGTGGAAGAAGGATAGTACCATTGTGTTTTTCCGAGTGATTGGGCAATGGAGATCTCTTGATTTTATGAGAGTATGACCCTATGAGTTTTCTCGATTGCCTTGAAGATGTGCAGTGTGGTGGTTCAACCATCCTGAGATGTGGACGTCTGGTTTCGCAGTGTTTGTCTATGTAACATTGTGGTATGAGACCCTGTTTCCTCTGTGTTACAGAGTGGAGCCTATGAGGCTGAGTTTTCCCTGTGGATTGAGGTGTTGAGCATCCATGCTTTGGTTCGAAGACCAAGGAATGGAAGAGTCTAGAATGGGATGATAATCTTAGTGAAGAGAGGAACCTGACAGACAAATCAATAGGGTTGGTAAATCCTTTATGCACACCCTGAAGAGAACTGGAAGGGAAGGTATGGCCTGAGGAACAGTGTAGTAGCGAAGGGAATACGTCCTTGAGTTGGGTGGTGCAAGTATTGAGGAGGCCAAGCCAGATCTTGTGTAGGTTCCCATGGCTCTGTGGTTGAGCTCACTAGCTTAGCAATTCTACCTTTCCATTGCCTTGGCAACCGGATAAGCCCAAATGTTAGTGGGTTTGGTTGTGTCCTGTGATATTTTTGGCTTGTTTCCTAGTAGCCTATGAAACCCAATGGTCTATTCGCTTGGTTGGGTAGTCTGTGAAACCCCGCAGTGTGTTGGCTTAACTGTGTGAGTATGTTTGGTTGTGTGTAAGCCTTTTGTTCCCTAGTTCCTTGTGGAAATCATGCCCATCTCGGGGGTGCCAGTGTGTTGAGAGATTAATGAACACACTGGACTTGGGTGGAATGTTGCAGCGACATAGCTAGTTGCGGAACAACTTAATCATCAAGATAAGTATTCTTTGTTATTCTTGTTTATGCATTGAACTTGCTTATGAATGAATATTAGGAATTAATAAGGAAGAATGCTTGCTATGAATGAAGTAGGATTCATTGTTGCAAAAGTATGGTTGTTATGCGTGTTTATGCCATATATGAATCACTATGTTCATGTTGGATGCTTGATGATGACTAAGTAGAGGTTTTCCTTTTGTATATTTCCTTGCATTTTACTTCTCATCAAGATAAGTATTCTCTGTTATTCTTGTTTATGCATTGAACTTAATTATGAATGAATATGATGAATTAATAAGGAAGAATGCTTGCTATGAATGAAGTAGGATTCATTGTTGCAAAAGTATGGTTGTTATGTTTGTTTATGCCATATACATTAGGGGAATTTTGAGGTAAAAAATGGGCCTCATAAGAAATATATTAAAATATTATGAATTAGGCATTTTATGGGGAAAGTATACTTGACAACTCACATTTCCACTACATTAAATGTACAATTTAGATAACCATGGTTGAGTTACATACAATAAACAAAAATAATTTAAAATTTTATATTGAAGTGACTAAAAATTAATTTTAATTTCCAAAAAATGTGTAGTACTTGAACGCATTCATGTCCTTGAACTTGGAGATCACTTTTAATAATAGGATATAAACGAAATGAAAAGACAATCAAATCTGTTTTAATAATAAAATATAGACACAATGAAAATACAATCATA
>LPNX010547638.1:36721-70806 GCA_001517045.1 Pseudotsuga menziesii | reverse complement strand
TATATATATATATATATATATATATATATTCTTAATTTTTTTATGGTAATTTATATTTTTTTGTTTTTTTATATAATTTATGCATTTTTATGATATAATTAATTTAGTGTTTGAAAATTAAAATTTAAGATAACATATCTCTTTTTAATTTGTTATTATAACTTATCTTTTTTTTAAGATTCTTAATAAAATTAAGATATGTTAATGATATGCTTAACTTATTATTTGAACATTAAAAATTAAAATAATAAATATAATGTTTTTTTATTTAAATTACTTATTTTCTTATTAAACCAATTTATATGTTTTTATAATAGAATTAATTTAGTTAAATTCTCATAAAATATTATATTATGTTTATGATTTGTGTAAAAAGTTATTAATTTTTTTATTAATTATAATTGCTTTTAATTTTATTAATGTTTTCTATATTATAAATATAATATCATTATAATTATATTATGTATGTTATAAATATAATATCATTATAATTATATTAGGTATGAGCGGATGTAACTACTTTTAATTTATAATAAAAGTATAATATTAATGTGATTAATATTTTTTTATAATAATTATTAATATTTTCTTTATAGTATTTATTAATTTATATATTATTTTTTGGTTGTAGATTGTATTTTTATAAAAATATGATAATTTATTTTGTTATTGATAATAATATTTATTAATATTGAATAATTGTGTTTACCTGGTACAAGGCGACCATTATAGAGGATGATTTACCACCTCACATGCCACCTAGTTTTTAGAGGATAATCTCCCATTCACAAGTCACATTTCTAAAGAAGAAATTACCATATTATAAGGACGAGGTTTTAGAGGATGATCTTCCATTATAGGTCACCTTTATCCTGGAGGATTTACCACCCAATAGGCCATCCTTTCAATAGCAAATTTACCAGTCGTTTGCAAGTTCAATGGTCAATTAAGCATTTGCATAGGCCACTCTTTCACTAGCAAATATACCATCCACCCTAGCCAATTAGCCATGGGAACACCATGTTTCACTATTGAATTTCCCGTAGATGAATGAAAGGAATTTTTTATTCACTGAACTATACCCTTTTAGATTGTTTCTCTATGATTGCCAAGTGTGATTTTATGAGTACTTGTCCAAGTTTTAATGCACTACATCCCAAGTTTTTTTTACTATTGGGAGATTTTATATTTATATAAAATTTAAAATTTGTATATAAAATTTATTTTTAACCAAATGTATATATATTTTTATGGAATAAAATTCATTTATAAAAATAATATGTTTTATAATTTTAGTTTATCACAATTTAAAATAAAACGCTACGCTAATTTGTAAACCATTATAAATAAAATAACCTTACCCTATTTGGAAACATTAACCATCAACTAATATATCAATTTGAAATTCTTTGAATTAGCATTAACCAGGAGCAATGATATATATCGGAGACTGAAAAAATCGAATCAATACCATTATGTCCCCACTATTGTAATGGTATAATGGTGGGGACATAATATTATTTACTTTCACTTTGTTTACTTTAATTATTATGTAAATTTTATTATTTTTAATATGATGTAAATTTATGGTGGAGTATCATACACATTATACTTTTAAAATGTTTATTGAGAATATTATAAAGTATCACACTTAAATCAAAATATACCTTGTTTTTTTCTCTTTGTGATTATTTTATTAAACAGATTTTAAGAAAATAATAATTATATATCTACATCAATATTTTGTAATTATTATTTAAAATAATGTAAAATTAAATGATTATGTAATATGCTACTACTTAAAATACTGTAAAAGTAAGTAAATGATTATGTACTAATTTCATAGCAAAAACATGGCAATATATATAAAATCACTGAAAACACATAAAGCTAGATCACCGCGTCTACTATGCCAAAAGGAAAGAAATTGAATAAGGTCAACTGTAACTATAGCACAACCAAGGATCAAAAGTCAAGGATGATATATGCGGTGCATAAATTTCAACACTATCTATTGGGCATCAGTGTGGATCATCATGCCCTATTGGATTGATCAATAAACAATGATTAATTGAAGGATATTGAGGTGGATTCTACTCTTGCAAGTGTTCAACTTTTGTGTGGCGGTACAACTTGCAAAGTTCCTTGTGGCAGCTCAGCACCTGCGCAAAATCACAGGTGAGCCACCCCTTGGAGTCTATAATGAACTACCAAGTTCAAAACTGTTCTTAGTAATAGTAACAGAATGGTACAAGGGGATTTTAGAATATCTATCAACATCACAATTTCCTATATAAACAAGAAATCATGTAGTATAGTCAAGAGAGCGGCTTCCCCTCAGCTCATTTAAGGCAACACGATCTGAATCTGTTATGAATGTATAGGTTCACCAAGGTAAAAGACTCGTAACACACATACAAAAGTAGTGACACATCCACTGATTACCTTATACTTTGTAGTTGTAATTCTTACATAATCTTCATGATATATTAGTTAGTGCTCACATTCTCTATATCAATCAAATCTATTGCTCAAATCAGGTGATACATAACACGAACTTGGTAAACATAGTTAGAAGAGCTCTACTTAATGACAGAGCTAGGGCTATCAACTTTGAAAAACAAGGGACGAGCTTTTGATCAATCAAAAGATACATAAATTAAATTAATTTTCCAACACTACCCATGGATAATTGCATTCCTTTGGAACCATGCAAAAGGTTCAAATTGATGATCTTGCCTCAATATCAAATCATTTTTTATGGAAAATTCTTACTCGTTCATCACTACTGGGTTGTCAGATTAAATTAAGTAATATGCACCAGAAACTTTTTAACACTCTAATTCATAAGATTTCCACTTTAACAAAAAATTTAGGCTATCAACTTTGAATATCAAGGAACAAGATTTTTAAAAATATATACAAATTCAATGAACTCTATTAAATTACCATGGAGAAATGGATACCCTTGACATTGTGTTAAAAGCTCAAACTGATGATCTTCTCTCAATATCTTGCAACCGCAATGTCATTGCTCTCTTATGAGCCTCCAAAGCTTCTACCTCTACCATCTTAACAACATGTGGATGAAGAGTTTTTAGGCCTTCCTCAATCAAGGATTGCATAGTGATGTACTTCACGAAAGAATCCAATGACACACCCCCATACATCCTTGCATATACATAAGTCGGAAACACATGATTTGTTCCACTGGCATAGTCCTCAATGCTCTCGAGACTCCACCTTCCTCAGAATAAAAAACCTGCAACAAAAACTCTTAACTTCCCTATAAACCATACATTATTCCAAAAGTGCATAAAATTATGAATGTCAACAAATTCACTATCTCAATGTGTTGTTCATTTGGACTCTAAAATACAAGCATATTACCCGCATTCTCAATACAGTCCACCCATTGATATGCATCTTCAACATTAATGATTAAGTGCTCAGGTGCATACATATTAGAGAAGGAAATAGCCTTGCAAAACAACAAATTGTTAATTAACACGCTGAAAGGATTTTAGTTATCCTGACAAACAAACTGATTACTTTATTTATCCGCTGACCTTCACCTTGTTATGGGAAAGAATAGTAAAGCTATGAGTCAATGCCTTGGCAACAAACTGCCCACATGGAAGAATTTTGCATTGCTTTTCCAGTTCCATCTCAATTTCATCCAGATTCACACCCTCTCCCACAAGCACAAGAACAACCTGACTATCAGGCCCATGTTCGGCCTACAAAATTACAAAATCCATATCAATTTTAAGAATAAGCCATGCCTTGTAGTGACCTATTAAGGACAAGGATCAAGAGTTGCTATGATCATGAACCCAAGAGAAAATAATTACATCTATAGGCAAATCTCTAGGCCCAAAAATGAAATATTGAATATTTCTAGATTCATGCTTTTCAAAAAAATATGTTTGATAGCTTCGAGATCCATACTTTTCTCCAGGGAATAATGATAAAATAGACATTCATAATGTTCCTCAAAAGCTAGAAATCACTCTTCCTTAGAATATTGCAGCAAATTTCTGGAATTATGTTGAATGCCTCCCTTATTGGATTATGTGCTCTTAGGATCTCATCCCTTATTGCATGAATTAGGGATGTTCCATCCTGGCATGCTGAATTACGGTTGTTCCATCCCTTTTTTTACTGTCAAATAGGGTTATTCGTGCCGAGAATTAAGAAAATTGCCTCATACTTTCTCATAATTAGTTCAAAATTGCCCAGATTTGTAATTTCTTTCGTTTATCCCCCTGAATCTACCCAGCATGAAGAATAAGGGTAGTTTGAGCTTTGAAGTTGAAAAAATGCCCAGAAGTTAGAACGTTGATTGAATGGCAGAATAAGGTCAAACCATGCCCATAATGCTGATTGAAGGGAAGAAAAGTCCAACGCATGCCCACAATGGCCTAACACATGCCCAGAATTTGTCTCTCATGCCCAACTTTCCCAATTTAAGTGCCTAGGCTTGGTTTCAGGGCTGTTTATAGCCTCTTTTCTGCAGTTTTCAAGGGTCAAGACAGTCCATATAGTGCTCAAAGTGCTCATATTGCTGCTCATATCCATATCCATGCCCATAATGATCTCTGAAAACCCTAGTGAACACCCGATGCAAATAGGGGGTAACACATCTCATCATCAAAAGTCATCTACATCGATTGATTATCAATTACCTTTGCCCCTCTTAGGGGAAAAGGTAACGACTTGTCTTTTAGAAGAGGAAGCTCCTATGGCTGGAGTTGAATGTCTTCTAGCCATTGCCTTAGTTTGTGTAGGTAGTGGTCATCGTAATTAAGGATATCCCACTTTTAATCTCCCCCTCCTCTGCCAAAGGTAATAGCATTGGGCATCCTCTCTTGCCACCTGCTCCAATGCATTCTCCTCTAACCACACATGCATGTCCTTCATAATAGGCCTTTTATCTTCCACCCTCCACTTAGCCATGATGTCAATGCCATTCAAGGAAATGGCATCCACATCAGTGTTTCTCTCAAGCTGCTTCACCCACAATTGGAGATTGCAGTAGATGTAGACCATATCATTAAGGCATGGAGAATCCAGCACAAAAGACTAGAGATTAAAACAAGTAACAAAAAAGACTAGATCTACATAAGACAACATCTAGGATATTTGAACAACAAGCTAAAACAACAGCTACCAATCACACTTATCTCTATTAGATAGAGAAAAATTACATGTTCTATACACTTATCTCTATTAGACAGAGAAAAATTACATGTTCTATACACTTATCTCATGAAACACACTAAACTCAAATAATAAACTGTCTAACCAAAACAGTAAAGCACTCTCTTTTTTAGACCAAGAGAAGAAAGGCTTACAATGAATCCAGACACATGTAGTGGGGCGCCTCCTTAAAGTTGTTAAGCCCTAACCTTAATACGCCTTGAGGAATGGGCCCTTGTGCACAACAAAATTTTACCTGGAATAGAGCTCCCCACTTTAAACTTTAAAGAAGTCACATGCATACAAGCATGAGAATCTCTCTCATGCATGCACGTCTCTTACATTGAAGAATGTGCCTTTCTAGAATAGAAAAACTTCACATGCAATGCAAACTCCTTACATATTGGGATTTGTGCCCATAGAGCTGCTCCTCATGTATATATGTCACAACTTACACTGATCGCCATTTCTCACCTTTGGACATTTGTGAAGTTCCTTTTTTAATTTTGAACTTTTATCTTTCACAAGACCATCATGCGCAAGAAGACTAATCACATTTAGCCTCTAAAACGAACTGGCTATTAGAGTTATGGCAGTAATATCTTAGCAAGAATCCAAGTTTTGACTGTATACCAAGCATACAAACATGTGTCACAACTGCACCATCCAAGGGACCTTGCCCACAGAAGGTCAAACATCATAAACATGAAATCAATACATATTCATACACAGGTGTTATGTGTGTTATCACATATTTCCATACATTTCAAAACCCTTATAGCAATTCTCCACACATAAAACTGAGTCTGTGACTGCATGTAAAAGAAAGAGGGTCACTGGATACCATCAGTTCAGTGCATCAACTCCAGTTTGAAAACAAGTCATTGAAGTCCTATTTTAGCAAATGTATAATGACGTTTAATTTCTATGTCTGAATACAATGTGTGACATTCAAATGATGTATGCATGTTAATGTTTTACTGTTGATTTCTGATATATTATTTTTATGCAACGACAGCTTTCAACTTTCCTTGCTTCTTCAGATGCAGATGTAGTAATTTCTAGTCTACATACATTCTTTGCATTTGTAAAGAAACCAGTGGGAAAATGCTCAATTAGAGATGATTCTCTGAATGCGAAGTTGTTTGCCTTGTCTCGAGGATGGGGTGGTAAAGAAGACGGTCTGGGGTTGTTAGCATGTTCTACTGAAAATGGCCCTAACTCTGTTGCATATCAACTAGGTTTTTCCCTTCATTTTGAATTTTATGCTGATGAATCTGTTCAGAAGGGAGATTCTGAAGTGGAACCATCAAAAGACACAAGGATGCAAGTTATTCATGTACTTGATTTGAGTATGCATTCTGAAATTGATCTCCAACTTTTGAAGCATTTAGTAGATGAATACAAGGTGCCTATTGGCCTTATATTTTATCCTAACGAGGTTACGCTTTGCAAGAGCCTTTTCATGCCTAGACATCAGGAAGCAATACATATGGATTCGTCTTCTGGCTTTTAAAGTGTTAGTGCAAGCAATTAATGAAACCAATGATTAACAACTTCTTTCACCAATGAACCTGAGTTTGTTAATGAACTTGTAACATCAGTATGATTTGATGATGTAGTTCCTGAAGAGATTCTTATTTTGGAAATTCTAGCATTGGGGGCTCTGTATTAGGACAGGTCTCATCAGTTAACAGTTTTAAATGTCATCACATCAGGAGGACATTGTGGAAAAATTTAGGGAACTTTTCCCAAATTTTGGGCAAAATTAAGGGAAATTTTAAACGAATGTCCCTTGATTTTGTGTCAAGGACCACTAGATGTCCTTGCGTTGTAGCTTTCTGGTTGATTCTGACGTGTTTATTTTGTTTCATTGTCATCCTGAAATAGTGTGGGTGTGCATGTTTTCATTTTTTCTAAATATTTATACTTCAAAATTCACACCATTTTTTTAATGCACATTTCCTGTGATTGATGAACTAGGCAAGTATGATGTCTGAAGTAAGTGTATCTCTATTGTTCATTTTTTTGAATGTGGTAGATTTTATTTTACTCGTTGTTATATGACTAGGACAATTGTTCCATATTAAATTGTCCACATAGTTTATTTCTTAGTAAGAAGTGTTTGTGCAACTTTTGCAGGTACAAATTCAAGATTAAGGTTGTGGGATGTTGAATCTGGTTGCAATACACTGGTAAACTATGAGTATACATGTGTAAATACAAACAAAGCCACCCAACTAGATGGCACGCCTAACTCATCACTAGTTCTTGTTCCATGTTTGACTGCTATTTAGGTATTGTCCTATGTACTTTTGTAGTGATAATTTCTCATTTATCTTGATCACTGATTCAGTGAAGTTATGGGTAATCAAATGTTAGAAAGCCGACATTATGTAAAAAAAAAATCCACATTTCAGGCATATGATGTATGAAATGGTCACCTTTACTCAACATTTTGTGGTCATTATGACTTTATAAATTGTTGTTCATTCAACTCTCAGGATCAAGTAGATCTCTTGAATTAAATGTTGTTGTGAGATTCTGTAGCTTATAAATTTACTCATTTTCTACCTCAAGCTTTGCAGTAGTTTCTTCAAGGATTCGGTATAGTACCTCCTTGGAAGTGTTACCCTAATGTATTGACACTTGTGGCCTTGCACCTTGCTTTTTCCTTTCTTTATAAAATGGAACCCAAGACAAATTACTCATGTTTTTTTTTGTATTTCGCAATACTGATGAGATGGATAGCATTTGTATGGCACCTTATCTCCTTTTTCTGATTTTCTGTCAAGTCACTAGTCAGACATCATATATATGTTATGCAGACATCCTATATATGTTATGTAGATTTTGGGATACTCTGCATTCACTTACTTTGTATTTGGCCATCAAATGACTTGTGACTTCTTGTACCATATATTTCTTATACTACTGCTCCTTGTTATAATGTTGTAGACAAAAAATTAGGCGGGCTGCTATATAAGGTTTGAGGCTTATATAACATAAATCAAGCATGCCATGTTACTCCCCCCAAAGATCTTAATACTTCCAATGCACCACCCATGAGACTATCATTCTCCCCTACTTCTTCCTGAATCCATTTTGACTTGTTGAGTTTGTCCTTTGATAGTTGGTTCCTTTGTTAGCATAGTTATGGCTTCTAGCTTCACTTTCCTTGTTTGAAGAAGATGCACGTAATTTTTTTATGTAACTAGAATCAACTTTTCCAGCTTCATATTTCCTATGACTATTGTGGTTTGTTCCTATGTCAGTAGGATGAATTGAATTTCTCGCTTCTCTGTTCTTGTTAGTGAAATAAGATGTTTCCAACATTCATTGTAATTCATTATGAAATGTTTGGTATTCCCATGGCAGGGTTCCACCATTGACCTTATTGCACACTTCTACAACAACTTCGGGCTACATTTTCATCATCCTAGGCATTGTAACATCCAAGGACAACAACCTGGGCACTCTAATAGTGATGAAGAGGGTAATAAAGAGTAGGTCTAGGTGCTACCAGTCACCTACAAAGTACAACAGTAGTATCCCTAAGGCCTAAACAATGTATTTTGGACACACTCAAGCAAATCTGAGCAGTCATTTGAGGAAAAATAGCAATAAGAAGCTACCAGTCATTTTTGCAACAGGCCTATGGAGGTTACTCAGAAATTCTGAAGGTGTTGATACAAAATTTCGTCATCATGAACCTCTTCTCTATGTATTGTTTCATCCTTTTGAGCATCAACTTGGATGTGTACAAATTTTAAGGCTACAATGAATTAGGTGGAGTTGCATACCTATGGGACACTAACGTTTTGACAAAAATTCTGAATGGAAGTGGTGTATGTAAAAATAACAAGGAAACTATGTTTGACAGAAGTTTCATTTGTAAAGTTTGAATGGAAACATCTTAATGCCAACAGAGATTTGGTTATTTAGTGAAGTCAACAAAGTGTTTACTGTCCATTTGGATTCATTCTATCTGTGACATGTTATCTTATTTATCTAATTTGGAGTTGTATAGTTATTATGATTTTTGGATCTATATACATCCAGAATTAACGAAATTATGAAGAAATACAACTCACTGCTAGATTAATACAAGTCTATGCAGGGTGTAATTCTGTTTAGACTCAGAACTCAAATGATGTTTATCCTTTTGTTTTTTGGTTGAAAGTGTCTGCATTTTAAGTCATGTTATTTGCTTTTATATAATTATATAGCATAAGCACATTTACCAATTTTAGTTCATCCAACACATCATTAACAACATTAAAGGATAAGAACCAAAAAACACTTACAAAAAGTGAAGAAAACCCTTGTACTTCAATTGCTTCAAAATAGAGCAATGTTCTCATAAACCAAGCATAGGTCATTAGTGAGAGAGCCAAACCCTTATATAGGCTGTAGCCTCTTCTCACTTTACAGGTAAAAATAACTATTCTCCTAAATCCTGACCAACCTCTAACCAACCCCCTAACAACTCCTTAGAATAATGATTGTCAAATGATAATATATGGTCTACATCCTTAATGATATTAGCGATATCTTCATGACCTTTCCTCGCAGGATTTGATCTCTAGTTTGTTGGAAGATTTCCAGGTCTGGTGGCTTCAATGTTGACATCCATGCATTGACCCCTTGTTTGCGTTGTCATAACTCTTCTAGGTGATGTCCATTGGAAGCCTAGTTGCAACCATTGTTTTAGTTGTCACTATTTGGGCCCATCCCATATCTGCTGCCATAAAATTAGTAGTATAAGCAAATGAAAAAGGCACCCCCGGGTCTTTCAAAGTTCAACACCCATTTCATGATTGTTACCCACAGTTGGCATGTATGCTAAGTGTGATTTGAAGATTAGCTCCAACAGTTTGGCACTTGGAAAAAGCAGATTCTTTCTCGATGTCAAATGGCATTGTTCATGTGAATGAAAATAATTTGTGAGATTCCAAAAAATAACTATAGAAAAGATAATGGAAATCTTGACATCAAAGGGTCTTGGAATTTATGTATGGATTCTTGTTAATATTTTATCAATGGTGGCCGGAAGTCCCTTTAGCACAAATCAAGATTGTAAAGTTGCCCCAAATCACACACAACAGTACAAAATGTCCCTTTGGAAGAAACTGCGAAGAATGCAAATAATATTCTCAACATCTTTGAAATAAATTCAAGTACTCACCAGTCATTATTCTCCCATGCATAATTTCCTTGTCATTATATATGGTCTTCTTTGCTTGGCTTGTTTTCTGGACTCGATAATACTAAGAACCTGGATATAAAAAATTGTAAGTTGGGCATATAGATGCACAAAAAGATATATTGGAAAAGCATAAACTATTGTATTGCATAAATAAATTCTAAATATCCGATATAATGCATTTGAAAAGAACATTATTTTCTCATTGAGTACATCAAAGAATCAACTTATTAAACTCGTTGTTGTTCCACTGAGAGAAGCATTTAGTAATCGTGAATTCATGCACCATCCTTCTAAATCATTAGCTCATGCAACATCATGAGAGATTCCCTTACTTAGTTCATGTTACCCCTTATTTGCATGGGTGGTCACTTGGATTTTTCCTGGGCTTTTCTAAGGATTTATGGGCATGGTTGGGACATATCTATGCATTCTCTATAGCAATTTAGGCATCCCCGAGTGTGTCTAGGAAATCAAGCAGCAATGATCTTCCGATTTGATGGCAGTTCTAGGCATGGTTTGTCTTCAAACAACGTTAATAAAAAAAATTTGGAGCAAAATTGTGCCTATTTTACTCTTTGTAGCAAGCAATCATGAAAATCACCTTAAAATAAATTTTGGGCACCAATTTGGACAAAAGCAACATTTATAAGCAGGTTTGGACTATCTCTGGGTATTTTGTGGACTCTTTCAACCCTTACGTTAGCAGTAATATGCCTCATTCTTAAATCTGGGATAATTCTTAGGATAAAACATCAATGTTGTGGTCATTTGAACTAATTTTGGGTGTCTTAGGCCCCTTTACAACACCCTAATCTCCATCATGGGGACATAAATAGTGATGAAAAGGATGATTCCTTATATTTGGGCGTAATTAGTGCTTTTCTGGGCACACCTCAGCCCCAAAACAATGTTAAAGCAGTTTTTTTGGTAGTCAAATAGCATGAACAATAGACACGGTTTCCTCAAACCTCATCTCTATGCACTAAAACAACATACCCTAACAACACTATAAAGAGAAAAATCACATTTTGAATTATGTAAAATAAACACATGCACAAATATCCCCTATTACGACCATCATGCAAAGCACATTCCAACCAATATAGGTCTTATGACTCTAGAATTTAGTTATTCTAACTCCAATATAAGTCCAAAGGCTTTGGACTTTAGTTATTCTAATTTCAAATAGGAAATGAAGGTGCATTTCACAACCTAGTGTAAGGGAAATGTGTTCTTGTGGGACACCTTAGCATAAATATTCAATAAAATATTTTTAAAACCAAATGGAAGTGTATTTTTTCTCTCTTAACCCTAACCTAACTCATAATTTAACAAATAATAGTGAATAGCTTTCTATTCCTGCAAAATAGTTTAGGCCAGCTTTAGAAATTTGAAGTCAAAGATGATACATTACAAAGAAGATTTGAAACTGGTACTTATAGCAAAGAAAGTCTTGAAATTAAATTTCCAGCAGTAAGGATACATAGTCATATTGATGTATATTTTTCATACATCATCGGCAAGAGGACTGACATTTGAGTGGCTTAGGAGTTTTTGAACTCAGCAAGAATAACACTAATCAAAATTTTGACTTCTTCAACCATTAGTTCATTCGAGAACAATTATCTCTTGTTTACAGTCTCATGATGGCTAGAGATTGGTTACAAGGACCCTAAGTTTACTTTCTTTACAACCAGTATAATTTCAACAAGGGAGATAGGGGAAGACTCTTCAATGCAGGATTTAGACCATCTATGTAGTTTGTCATGATTGTGTAGTCATTAGCTGAGAAACAGGGTCACACGTGGGCTTGAATAACATGTGTATTTAGTTGTATTACCAAGTGGTCTCCCGAGTACAAAGTATTGATGATTGGCTGTATTCTTGGAGGAATTGGATGAAATCCCACATCTATTCTATTTCATCTTTTGAATCATAACTTGTTGTTGAACATTTCAAGAGGGTTTTACTTTTGATGCACAACATTTATCGTTGACCTTTTTCAAGGCAATAGTCTTGGGCAATGGTCTTGTAGCCATCATGGCTAGGTTGTTTGCTAATACCCTTGCTGACACTCTAATATTTGGTCCAGTTTCAGTGATTAATGCTGCAGTAGGCTTCTTAGGTATAGTGATGGTCAATGAAAGGCCTTATTGTCTTCCCTTAATGGAGTCATCACTCCTTTAGGTTATTGGTTGATTATGTTTGATTTGTACAAAGAAATGCCTAATCTTCCTCCTTTCGTTACATTTCATATTCTTGTCATGGTAAAAAAACATTGTTATCCACCATTGCATTGTATATGAATGTGCCTCTACTTGTGGCATGTACACTATGGTCTATAAGAAATTGGGATACATAGAATTGATCCCCATCCATCATCACCCTATGTGCCTACAATGGATGCCCTTCTAATTTCAAGGGAATTTTTATAATGTTCCCGTTGAATTCATTGATAAAACTATCTTAATTGACATATTATAATTTATGTTCCTAAAACTGTTCCTATTGATAAAAAAATTCTACCTTTATTAAATTACATATTAAAGCAGACCTTTATCAAGTTAAACCTATGCATTTCATTTTGGCACATTTGGTAGAAGATTAAAACCTAAAGTGCTAAAGGGGTCGAGTTGGTAGTCTTCTTGTTGCACAGTAAGATACGAAAACAACAAGCAGTAAAATATCTCCAAGACACATACTGGTTTAATGACTTTAGCCAGAAATTTAACATCCATCATCACCATTCATCTTGATCATTTCACAGGTATTTCCCAGCAGATCGGAGAATACGAGGAGATTTATTAAGCATATCAGCATTGATACTACTGCTCCTTGTTATAATGTTGCAGACAAAAAAATAGGCAGGCTGCTGTATAAGGTTTGAGGCTTATATAACATAAATCAAGCATGTCATGTTACCCCCCACCCTAAGATGTTAATACTTCCAAAGCACCACCCATGGGACTAGTATTCTCCCCTACTTCCCCTCTTATTGAACTTCATTATAGTAGTTAGGACACTCAATTAAATTCAAAATAGAAGCCTAATACTTTTTCATAGTATATCCATCGATAGATTGAAGAGGATATGATTGTTGAGGGCACCTCTATACCCGATCATGGCCTACCCCTATCCCTACCACACTAAGACATTCATACTTGCACATCCAATCCTTGTGTCCTTTGTTACCTATTAGGACAAAGAACTATGGAGATCATTCAGATAGTAAGGATTCACTTAATCAACTCAAGGGTGATGCCACAACTATTGCTTCAGATGAGAAGATTGCTTTGCTGGGAGGTATACAGTCCTTATTTGAAAGTTCGGTGAACACATGCTTTAAGCCCAAATAAACAGGATATTCCTCATTTGCAACAATTATGTTGTCTTCAGTGCTGGGAAGTTCCCTTAACTTTAGACTCTTGGATTATCTAGTAGTCAAGGTGGATGGCTACAGGCAGATTGTATTACAAACTCTGGCTATCGATATAGAATATTTTTAATATGGATATAGATTCTAGCGAGGTTAAGCTGATTTTTAAATTGGATAAATGGGTTTAACAACCGGAACTGAAACTACTAAAAGGGATGTGGGATTTGCCCCTTCCCGTGCCTTTGTATATGGTACCCTTTTTATTGGTAGTTATGGTTCACTTCGTCAAGTGATCTGATAGATAGCAAAAAGATGAGGCACAGGTTCAAGCCCCAGGCAACAGTGTGGGTGCATCTCTTCCCCTAGAATAATGCCCTTTCTCTTGGTGGTGCTCTTACTTATTCTGCTACATTGATTGGTGGGCATGAATGGCTGTTGTTTTCTCCGTTTCCTGGGATTTATTAAGTAACTTGCACACACTTGGAACAGACCACCAACGATTGGAACATAACACCCACCAATGATTGATTTTGCATAGCAATGAAATGAAGTGTATCAGTCGAGATCAAAGCAGCAAGCAAATTCCGTTCTATTGCATCTCTATTTAGAACTCCCTGCCTCCCAACTAGGCCGAATAGATTCTTATCATGCGAACCTGGGCGACGATTAGTATCCTATGAACCTGGACGACAATTGACGGCAAGTATGCACCCTTTTGTTCAATTTTTTTTTTGATTTCTCCTTTATTTTTATATTAATTTATCTTACAATTTAAATGAAATATAACATAAACTATGATCTAAATCAAATTTGAGAAACTTACAATTAATGAATATACATCAAATTAATACATATTACTAGATCTATAAATTTAATATCTAATTTTTTATTTTAATATTTTAATATTTTTATTTATATATTTATTATACATTTTAAATTTTGATTTTAATAATTTTTTTATTTTAATATAGGTTAGTACATATATTTTATACTTAAATCTAATCTATAAAATTTAATTTTAATAATTTATAATTTGATTTTTTTTAACTTTTATATATTGCATTTTAATATATATATTAAACATAGATTTTAATATTTTGTATATTGTAATGTTTTGTGGTTCTTAATTAATGGTAATATAATTTAATAAATTATTATATTTTAATATTATGTTTTGTTGTTTAGAAATTGATTTTTTGAAAGTTAATTTTTAAATTAAGTTTTTATAAATTAATTATTTTGTAATGCATTTTATTGTATTATATATATATATATATATAATAATAACATATTTTAAAAGTATTAGAAAACTCGATAATATTTTTTTAAAATAACAAAATAAAATAAAGTTCAACTAAGAATATATAATTATATGATATTTTCTAGATTAAGAAAAATTCATGAATATATCATATATTTATAAATAAAAAAAGTGTAAATAAAATATATTTTTAACATTAAGAAGAAAAAAAATAAATATAACATATATTGAAAATTGTGTAAAGACATGTATATTAAGTGAAAATACATATATTGTATTTTTCAAAATATATTTAGAGACAATAATATATTTTATTGAAAATGTGTGAAAAGACATCATTACTTTATTTTAGGTGTAAAAGTACTTGTAGACTACCATGGTTAACCATAAATTTTCATCAAACATTTAGAATATCACAAGTAAGCAACCTTAACTCAAGTAATGCCAATTCAACTATTATAGATGATGTCATTCTCTAGATTGTGTTTGGTTCTTAAAAAGTTGTTTGTAATAGTACTTTTTTTGTTTGGAGGCTCACTTTTTACTTCAAAATTCCCCTAATGTGAACCACTATGTTCATGTTAGATGCTTGATGATGACTAAGTAGAGGTTTTCCTTATGTATATTTCCTTGCATTTTACTTCTGGTTTCCTTGTATGTTCAATGCATTTTGCTTAAGTCCTTCGAAGCTAGAAAATCCTGGTTAAAGGGTTAGTTTGCAGCTGACGTAAGTGTTTTCTGCACGCCGGGATCTGCTTGCGGAAGGTGGGAGGTGGAAAACCGAATGAAGGATAAGGTAAAGAGATAGTCTTCTAATTCCCAAGTTCCACACTGGAGGGTGGAAAGGAGGAATGCGGAAGATGGGAGCGAGGTTAGAGGTTCCATCATCTGATAGTTTTATGATTTCCGAATTCTGAAGGAGAAAGGCGAAAGACGGAACGATGGTTGAAGGACTTCGTCAAGCGTTATGCTTTCGACTTCCGAGTTGCGAGGGTGGAAGGCAGAAGTCAGAAGAGTGGGTAAATGTTTTTCGTCACACGTTACGTTTCTGACTCCCGATTTCCGAGTTTGAGAGGGCAGAAGCGGAAGTGTGGAAGGAACAAGTTCAATGTGGAAGAAGGTTATTGCGCACATAATGGACCTATTAATGACGAAGCAAGTGTTACATTGATGTATAGAGGTTCTTAAGCCTAAGAATTAATGTTGAAGAGTCTGTTAGCGTCCATGCCCTGTGTTTGAAGGGAGAGCAAGCGTTCTTGAAGCAAAATTTTGAATAATCCATATTATGGGGTATGGGGATGTTACAATAAAGATGGCACCTTGCGGATGTGTATTGAATACAAAGCACTCTACAAGAATACCGTCAAAAACATGTATCCCATCCCTAGGATTGATGAATTAATGGATGAGTTACAAGGGGAAAAATGCTTTTCAAAGATTGATCTTCAATCAAGGTACCATCAGATACGAATAAGGGATTAGGACATTTCAAAGACACCTTTTCGTTACCACTATGGTCACTATGAGTTCTTAGTCATCCGTTTTGGACTTATCAATGGCCCAACAAAAGTTCCATTCTTGCACAAACCACACCTTCAATGCTTAGTTATGGAAATATTTACTTGTATTATTTGATGATATTTTGATTTACAGTAAAACTTGGGAGGAACATTTGAAACACTTAGATGAGGTACTGGAAATTCTATAAGAATGGTCGCTTTACGCGAAAATGTCGAAGTGTGAGTTTGTTATGAAAGAGATGTTGTATCTAAGGCATATCATCAACGCAAAGGGGCTACAGGTTCACATGGAAAAGATTCGAGCTATATCGGATTGGCCTACACCAAAGACAGTGACAAAACTAAAGGGATTCTTAGGCCTTTACACATATTACAGGAGATATGTAAAAGGGTTCTCTCAATTTTTCACACCACTCACTGATCTTACAAAGAAAGGGGCATTCACATGGACAGAAGTGGCACAAAAAACCTTTGAGAAGATGAAAACAATCATGATTTCTTGTCCAGTTTTGGCACTACCAGATTTCTCCCAGTTGTTCATAGTTGAGTGTGATGCTTCAGGAGAGGGACTAGGGGCAGTATTGATGCAAAAATATCACCTGATTGCATTCGAAAGTTGGAAACTTAAATACTATGAATGCCACTACTCTATATATGATAAGGAGATGCTAGCCATCCTACACGCCTTAACAAATTTTAGACAGTATTTGGTGGGAAGCAAGTTTAAAATCAAGACAGATCACAACAACCTCAAATACCTCTTGGAGCAGAAAGAATTGAATGAACGCCAACAGAAATGGGTTATCAAGGTACAAGCATATCACTTTGAAATAGAGTATTTTAAGGGAAAGAACAATGTTGTAGTTGATGCCTTATCCAACCGACCAACCCCATTATCACTCATGAGTATATCTATGGATTGGAGGTCTCTTCTCTTGGTAGAATATTCCAAAAACAAATTTGTTTGTGAATTACTAGATGGGCAGATACAGGATGACATGTACAGGGGGATTAACGACATCATATATTACAAGAGTAGGATATACCTCGTCCCAAATTCATCATTACAAAAAAAGATCATATAAGCATCACATGACTCACCATTATCAGGGCACCAAGGGTTCTTGAAGACTTACAAACAAATCCGAGAAAGGTTCTCATGGAAAGGCCTCAAGGAGGAGGTAATACAACACGTTCAGGAATGTAGTATCTGCCAACATAATAAAATTGAACACACTCATCCGGCAGGGTTACTTCATCCATTACTGATACCTGAGCATAAATGGGAAAGCATCTCGATGGAATTCATTACAGGTTTACCCAAGGTACAGGACGAGACTGCTTATGTGTGGTAGTAGATCAGTTGACCAAATTTGCTCATGTCTTTGCTATTTCCTCCGTCTGTTCAACATCACAGGTAGCCAACTTATTTTTTAGAGAGGTTTTCGAACTCCACATGCTACCCAAAACCATTAAAAGTGATCATGACATTAAATTCACTAGTTCTTTCTGGTAGGAGCTATTCAGATTGGCAGGGACAGAACTTGCTACAAACATAAGTTATCATCCTCAGAGCGACGGGCAAACGGTGATTGTCAAGAAATGGATTGAGGGATATCTGAGAAATTATGTAGCAGGAAAACATAGGACATGGATTAAATGGCTACACCTAGGGGAGTACTGCTACAATACTACACACCATATGTCTATTAAGATGACATATTTTCAGGCTCTATATGGCTATGAGGCACTGAAATTTGCAGACTTGTATTTTGGAGACAACAGAGCACCAAAGGAAAAATATTGGGTACAGGACAGTCAAGATATTCTTAAGGTCATGAAAGAGAATCTATAGGCATCTTAGAATCAATATAATCTATACACAGACAGACACATGATTGAGCATAATTTTGAGGTAGGAGATCTGGTATATTTATGACTACAACCTTACATGAAGTCTTCAGTCAAGAAAAAAGGAGCATAAAGGCTAAAACCTCGCTTCTATGGTCCTTACAGGGTAGTCAAGAAGGTTGGAGAGGTGGCTTATGAACTACAGCTTCCAAAGGAAAGTAAAATTCACAATGCATTTCATGTATCCAACCTCAAGAAAATAGTCGAGAAACACATTGCTCCATCCACCGAGTTGCCTTTGTTAGATGATGAAGGGATTTTGGTACCGATTCCAGAGAGAATCATATAGGTTCGAGAAAGGAAACTACGAAACAGAGTGATTTGAGAATACTTGGTAAAATGGAAAGAATTACCTACGGAGGATGCTACATGGGAGGGAGAAAGTATTGCAGCATCCTAGTTTGCAGTTGCTTGAGGACAAGCAATCTCAAGCAGGGAGGACTGTAATGTCCTCTTCTAATTAAGCACCAAAACACTCGCTAACCTACTTAACTCCCATAAGTTCGAGCGGGTATTGCATAAAATAGAATTGACTAAGGACATTTGATACTTAGATCAGAATGGGACACTCTTTCAGTATTAAAAGTCATCAAGATAATTAAGAAAACCTTATTTCTTTAGGCTTAAAGTCAACATGAAATTCGAATTGCATGCATGCAAAAGTGAAGCGTAAACCCTAAAAGTGACATACAAACCTTGAAAGTGCATGCTAATCTATTTAAGAAGGATTATTGGACCAAAGGAGGCACCTATGATTATTATTGTTGATTTGGAGTTTTTAAGCAGCAACAACAGTTAGGGTTGAAGAGGACGTCTTCAACTAATAAGGGTTTCGACAGTAAAATCTATCTTCCCTAATCTCTTTCAGGGTAGGCCATCTAGGTCTACTACTAGCATTCATCGTATCCTTCTGTATGCAATGATCCAACACCAAGATAACATCTATTTGCAAGTTCACATTTTATAGCTGGGGAATAGCTGGAAAACCCCATAAGGATTCGCTGGGACCGTTCAACCCAGTCTTTCCTCTGCATGTGATCACCATTCCTCTCAGCAGGATTATCCCATCACACTGAGTGATTACCAGTTCATTATTCGCTCATTCAGGACTTCCAGCAACATATTTGTGGGAGGAAGGAGGCGTCCTCACCCAGAGAAAATAAATTCGTTAGCTGCCCTAAGGAGGGAAAAATATCTGCATGCGAATTGATATCTTCCCGGGAGGCTCAGAATACCATCCCTACAAATTTTTAGCATCATCAGACTGCTCCTTCCCCAAAAACGTCAACATCATCTTGCAGAGGGCACATGTGTAGTTGGGCGTCAATATCATAGAGGGAGCACTATTATCTCACATATTTAGCACCACATGCATGCAACATATATTTGGAGTACTAACAACTTATTTATCAGTGGTAAGTGTACAACTTCTTTCTAAAACTTTCTACCCTATAATCTCTCCATATTTTTTATATTTTAGGGAATTTGGGCACAACAATTTTGCATGCACTTTTCATTCAATATTTTGCACATCATTGAGTGTATGAACAACACCCTAGTAGTAAAGAACCGTAGAATATAAGTTAGAGATATTACAAAAACCCTTAGTGAAGCTCTCCTGTGAAAACAGTTCGTAAGATTTCTAGGCACTCCACTCCCGGGGCAAGGGCATCTTCATCATTTATTTGGGGGCTCTAAATTAGGTGCTTACATTCATTCCCTCTCTATTTTTTTATATTTTATATTTTTAGTTTTACTTTTTCCATATACATTTTTACATCTTTATATAAATATGAGTAATTCACCACATTTACCAAAAAATGTTAAAGGAAGACCTAGCACAATTACCCTACAAAACCTTCATGAGTTTATGGAGTCTAAAAGAAACCTAGGGAAGAATGGGAGGTTAAACTATATGAATATATAGAATGTAGGGAAGAAAGATAAGCTAAACTCCAGATAGAGTTAAAAGCCATGCTCCATAATAAATTTACATCTTTTCAAGAAGAGATCCAAAAACAAATATACAATAAGATAAAAAAAAGTGGAGAACAATGTAGAGATAATGGAGATCGGACTACATGCAATGGAAATTAAAAAAGCACCCAAACAAAGAGAGACAAATACAGTAGAAAATATTATGTTAAAAGATAGGATTACAGAATTAGAGGAAAAAGTTAACCACAACCTAACCCTAAATAATATAGAAGGTAAAATAGATATCAAACCCATTAAAGAGGAAATGAATAAGCTCATATCCTTAGACCATGAGCGTAACAAAAGAGCTTTAAACCTCATAATTTTTTGTTTAAAAGAGGAGGCAGAAGAGGATATGTTAGTCATTGTAAGTCAAAGCTTCACAATAGATTACAAATTGAAACTATTGATCTCATAGAAGGAAGCAAGTTGGGGTAATTAATTGAGAATAAAGAAAGGCTAATACGGGTTAAGGTTAGCTCTACTGAACAAAGTTAAAACATACTCAGTAAGAAATAATGTTTAAAAGGCTCAGGGATATTTATAAATGAATACATCATTCCAGAAGATTAGGTCGAATTATGAAAGGAGGTCCAAAAGGTAAAAGAAGATAGGAAGGAAGGAAAATGAACAATAATCAAAGACAAGAAAGTTCTTATTAGATATAGAAACCAAAAGGATAGTGATAAATAGCAATTTGACACACTTCGAATCTTCTCCTGGAACTGTCAAGGCTTTACATGGAGCAAGGGCCCTACATTAAGTTGGATACCGAGCAAAATTGATATTATATTATTGGTTGAAAATTGGGAACAGGATGAGTCCAAGGCCCCTGATATAGATGGATATGTCATATGGTCATATGGAATAAACGTTCATGATGTAGAGGCATTGAGGATATAGCTTGTTACATTAGGAAGAACATATCCCCTCATGTTAGGCTTTATAAGAAAGACCCTTACAACCAATTTATTTGATTAAAGATCACGGACATTAATGATGAAAAAACCTACATAGCCATCTATTATTTTGCCCCTATTAATTCCAACTTCTATAAAAAAAACCCAATTTAGATAATAATTGTCCTTATAATGGTTTAAAACATGATATTTCTAGTTTAAGGAAGGAAGGAAATATCCTTTTGATGGGTGACTTCAATGCTTGAACTTCCATTAACCAAGTTATTCTTTTAAGCAATTATTCCAACCCTAATCCTCTTTGGTTAGACAAAGACCGTGAGCTAGCTAATAGTTATAAAAGAAATTATGAAGATCTAGGTGAAAATTTATTTGGTTCTGAGCTGGTCAAAATTTTTAGTGCTCAAGATCTTATCATTTGCAATGGTCTCACAAAATGGCCAAACTCTAGTCGGAAGACTTGTATCTGTGGGCTTGGCAGTAGTGTGGTAGATTATGTTATATTTGATACCCTCTATACAATAAATTAATAGATTTCAACACCTTCAACGACCATGAGCCCGACTCCAATCATAGACCTTTAATTATAACTCTCAATATTCCATGCATAGAGATCCCGAGGAAAACTATCATTGCCAAAAACAACCGATCTTTGATAAAAATATAGCTGACTTTTTTCTCCATGATCTAAAAAATGAACTGTTTCCTTTATCTAGTATGGAGAATATAGAAAATCTCTACCATAATTTTGCTACAACCCTCTCATCATCCATTAACAAGATCTCTATTGAAGTCTCGACTAAAATGAGCGATTAGAACCAACCCTTGGTATGATCAATAGTGTAAAGATTTGAGAATAGAAATTAAGCAAACTACTATAGATTCGATAAAAATGGACAAGATAAATCACTACAAATCCTTAATTAAAAAAAAGGCAGTATCTAAGTAAACGACAGGAAAATCTCCTACACCTCTCCAAGGTGGCTCCTAAGAAATTTTGGAGGAAAATTCTAACTCGCAAAACAAAAGAAGACAATAACATTGCTTTAAAAGATTGGAATCTATATCTTAAAAAACTTTATGAATCCCCATATATTAGAGATCACATTCAAACCCTTCTTACAACGAATAAATTTTTCTCATTATAAGACATAGATTTCATGGATAAGCGCTTAGAAAATGGAAAAGCCAAAGACATTGAAGGCTACCAAGTGGAAATATTCAAAATTGGAGAGCCTGTCCTCACCCCACACATCCACAAACTCTTTAATCTAGCGTTAAAACAAGGGTTTCCTACACCTTGAAGTCAAAGCCTCATTATTCCTATTTTCAAAAGCGGTGATAAAAATGACCCCTATAATTATCAAACTATTTTGATTATCCCTCTTTTGACTAAGTTATATGGTATTATCTTAGAAAATAAGATCAATGAATTTCTAGAAATGGAAGGTAAGCGAGCTAAAGGCCAAGTAGGTTTTAGAATGAATCATTCAACCATGGACCACCTCATTATGCGTAGGATCATTATAGAGGAATCTCGTAATAGTAAGTCTGACCTATTTTGTTTCTTTGTGGATTTTAAAAAAGATTTTGATATAGTGCTTAGAAATAACATGTGGAATAGGCTAGAGGAGCTTAAGGTTCCTTTTGAGTTGAGAGTTGATGTGATAAGGTTATATGAAAAGGTTATTGCCAAGTTTAAGAATAATGAGGGGTGGACAACAGATATAAATCGTAATATTGGAGTTAAAAAAGCCGCCCCCCTCTCTCCTGCCCTTTTTGGCATTTACATCGATAAGCTAGAAAGGTGTATAGAATAAGCAGGTTGTGTCGATACAATCTTGGTTGGGAGTTATCATCCTCCTACTTTATGTTGATGATATTGGTCTTATGACAAGGCGTCCTTTTGATCTCGATAAGCAATTAAAAATTCTTAAAGATTTTTGCTCTAACATGGGTATGACTGTTAACATCGACAAGACAAAAATCATGATTATGAATACAAGAAAGACACCTATGCAAATTGTATTTATGATAATAGAAGCCTAGAGGAAGTGACTTCTTACAAGTATCTCGGAATTGATATTTATCACAAGCTCAATTGGAACTATAGCATTGTGAAAAAGATTAATGGAGGGTGGAAAACTTATTTTGGTCTTCAAAATAAATGTAAATCAACCAATTTGGTCATGTGGGATAAAAAGAAGTCCCTCTTTGAAACAATTGTCCTCCTTGTTATCTTGTAAGGTTGTGAAGTATGAGTGTGCAACATTTCTAGAGAATCTTGGAGGAAGATTGAGCAAATCCAGAAGCGGTTTATAACTTACAACGTCAAAATTAAAAGCAATACACCTTATTGTATTCTCCTCATAGAAGTGGGTCTTTCCCCCATCGAGAGCATGGCTATGACTAGGTACCTAAACTCAAGTCAAAACCAACTATGCCTCAAGTGGTGCTGGTGTAAAGATGCCATAGCTTGATTAAACCATTGGAACATTGATGAAAATGACATTTTGCAGAACATTGATAATGTCAAAAATATTATTACTTCTAAATTAAAAGAAATTGTGGTATGAGGAAAATTTAACGATTAAGAGAAAATTAAGATACTATAAGGAGGTCACTAATCCTAGTTTGGAAGATCAGAAGTATCTCTACTTAGGAACTAGCTCACAAAAGAAAATTAATATAGCCAAGATTAGATTAAACTCTCATGAACTCCATAATGAAATAGGGTTTTGGTCTATTCCTAAAACTCCATGGGCTGAAAGGGTTTACCATTGTTGGAGCAGGGTCCCGCAGCTACAGAAGAAGCTGCTAGTTTTGGCAGAAAGATAAGTTTTGGCGGAAGGAAGTTAAGACAGAGCTACGACGCCGTAGCACATTTCCAGCTGGAGAGCAGAGCCGAAAACCATGACTTTTAAGATAGAAAAGTCAAGAAGGCAACGGTACCTGAGCGGCCGAGAAGAGAGAGCTCAACCACTGCATTGAAGGCAGCGGCGGAAGACAGGAGGGCTCAGCGATCCTCATAAAGGAGACGGAGCAACGAGGCTGAAGCATTGAAGGCGAAGGACAGAAAAGCGAAGCGGTGCATAGTACCCATGATCAGTGCCAGAAAGCATGGAAGACTGCAGAGAGCTGTGGTGTGACGGAAAGCGGCTACCTCAAGTACAGATATGGCCGACTGTCACTAGTTAGGTTTTGGGTTACTGTTGGGACAGGCCCACAGTGTTGTAATGGCACGACCTTCGGGCTGCCTATATAAGAATATATTTTGTATTGTAAAAGGGTTGGTTAGTTGATTAGCAGGTTGAAGAGCTAGCTAGTCATTTTGTTAGTTAGTAGTGTTTTGCAGACTATTAGACTGTTGTAAAAGCTTAGCTCTGGTTCTGTTATCAGCAGTAGCAATCTTACGGTAACCAATAGTTGGCTTATAGAATATGCATGTAACGATTCGCAGGGATCGACAGGGAGGGAAGAGTGTATTGTAAAAGAGTAATATAGAAGAGAAAAGAGATCTAAGAGATGAGATCTTAAGCTGCATATGCGGTGCAGCAGAACTGTGTTTTACCTTCCCCTAAGCTATAATAGAAAAACACAGTTCTGTGGACGTAACTCCCATCTTGGGGGTGAACCACGTAAAACCTGCGTGTTTTGTGTTGAATGCATGTGATTGTATTTGCTTACTGTTATGTATTATTTTGCACAAGATTGTTGTTTACAGTTGACGAATGAATGTGTTAATCAGTTCACAGCACATATAGAAGGATAAACATGAGTTAAAGTCTTTGGCATGCTGTATACAGATCATTTATGCTTTGTGTGAAACAGTCTCTATTGCAGTATTGAATAGCCTTGTATGTTAAGTCTCGCACGTCGACACGAGCGTCGCTAAGTGCGCTGAACCGCGGAGGTAGGATATCACCGAGGGGTGATATCGCACCGGCAGAGGAGCTGCGGTGCGCGATACCACAGGTTAAGGGCTTAGCGCGAGTGGGAGCTGCGTGTCGTACGGTGCGCAGCGATGCGATAAGGTTGGAGATATCGCAAGTTGGGGAAAGTGCGCGTCGCAGGAAAGGATTGCGCGGCGGTACAAAAGGAATATCTTGCGGTTAGAAAAGCTGCGAGGCGAGGGAATCGTGCGACGCGAGCAGGAGATCGCGCGGTGCGCAGAGGAGAGACCGCAGCTAGAAGAGCTACCGAGCCACCAGTGGGATTGCCACAGAACCCGGCCCAAGACACTTGAGTCCTTGGCCAACCCATTAGAGTCACTTCGGGTGAGACTTCAGGCCACTTTGCGGTCTGTCGCCGAAAGGGCCAGTGATCTAGGGGTGTTGTTGGTTGATTATAGTAAACCCGGGTCTGCCCATAGCAGCCAACAACCATCTATGTGAGTCTATGAGCATTGAAGATGAAAATCACTTTATCTTAGAGTGCCATGCTTACACCCACATTAAATCTGAGTTTCATAGTATTAGTAAGCTTGGAAAGTTTCTTGGCAAACGTTTTGAGTACAAGAACAAGATTTTAAAGTAAACCAATTATTATCCTTCTTAATGTTAGATAAACCAAAATTAATCTCGTTAAGCTAATCATCATATATATATATAATTAACAATTAATGATTACTTTGAAGAAAAAAATCTTATTTAATTTTTTTATTAAGAATTATCTTTTATTTATTTTAATTAAGCTTAAAATTAGATATCAAGACATCAAAAAATACTCACTTTATTTCATATCTATATTTATCAATCTTTTTTCTTAGTTCCACACAATACTTTTTTATACCTCATGACGAAGTATTTGATTGACTTTTGATTTTTTTAATTATATTCAAAGGTAGGCATTTAATAAATACCTAACAAAAATTAGCTTGCGCGCCAAGAATCTTCAGAGCCTACTTAGTTTCACTTTTTTTAAGATTTTGCATGGTAACCATTTTTTTTCACAATTTTGGAAATGCCGACCATGGCTGGACCATTTTATCTTAACAACACTTTCAGCTTATTAACTTTAGTGTTGTATACAGAACCAATAATAAGAGTAGAACTATTCACCATAATCACTGGAGGTCTTGAAAAGCAGTAACCTTTTCAACCAATAACAATAATCGAACTAGAGTGAGCTAAATTATCATTCCCAATATTTGTAGGGAAGGAATTTTTGCTGAAAATTGAGATTTTTATTGTTGAAATTGCAATTTTGGTTGCAAAAATGAATTCAGCCTGTTCATAACCTTTGTAACCACTATAACTTGTGGGACACCTAGATGATGCAATTTCAACAAAGCGAAACTACAATTCCAACAATTCTTATCAAATTTTGATCAAAATTAAAAAAAAAAATAGTGCAAATAATCTAGAGGTTAGCTAACTCCTCACGATAATCACTAAAAGAAAAAACTACCTAAAAACCTGGTCTTCAATCCGATTAGCCATAAAACCTGAGCTTCAATCCGGTTAGCCATAAAACCTATCCTTGTATAGGTAATTTAATAACCAAAAACGGAGCGGCAAAGTAAAATCGCCATGCGAATGATTGCAGTGTTGAATAATGTTAAAGTTTCAGGATGTGATTCCATTATCCACAGAGTTAGCTACCCATCTTGTCAAAATAAGACATATAATACCACACTGAAATCAAAGTCAGATTCCACTATCTTCTTCCCTGTAATCCTCGTGTTCTCTTGAATTAAAGTATAATTGGATTCTTCATCCGAGCGAATGGGCGGAACTTGTCAATTTTTCTTTGGATCATCCACCGACTACCCGTGCCATCATCATGTCGTACTTTACCATTAATTTAACTGTTGAAATCCTCTCTCAACATGTGACACTACTGCTAGATTGCAATGGATTGTCGTGGCCATGGCTGTTGAAATCTTCTGCTCATTTCATCTTCCAATGTTAATCACCTCCGACAAAGTATGAGTTTATTGTATTCCATGGTCACCAGCCACGGATTGCTGGACCACGGGAGCAATTATATATTTATATTCCACAAGAAAAAAGCAGCTCAAGATCACTTGAGACATCTTTCAACGTGTTCCCCGCATTGTTTGGTGGACTAAACAAATTATTCTCTCTTTTTCTGGTATTTTCTACCAATGTGATCTCAACGCCATCAGCGGCTTTAACTCCGTTGAATGCGGTCCCCAGAGGCAAAATATATCAATTCCGGTGTCTCGAGAATCACATGATCGATATCAATTGCGGGCTCCAGTCCGTATTCAATGCCCCTGGCCCCTCGTTCACACGCAAAATTAATTATTCTCACTCAGTCCAGTTTAGGTGCAGGCTGCGCGCCAAAATAAAAAGGAGCCGTAATACTTTATTTATGGGCCGCCCTGTCTGTAGCAGATTCTTCTTTTAACAAATATTTGGGGATGTGTTGCAGTCTGAACCAACAAAATCGTTGAGGCCCACGGGTTGTCCGTCGCCCAATTATCCCTCCATGATCCGGTACTGAACTAACTACAAATTTGAGATCGTTGGATTGGATATTGCATGAACGTAAAAGCGGTTGACAGTTGAGTTCGATTGAACATCAATCATCTTCCCATTGTTCCCCACTGAGCCAGTCTCAGCTGCTCGTTTCTTCAATAAAATCCGCTTTCCTTCTTTTGGTCTTTTACCAGCTTCTGATTAATACTTTCTCTGGAGAAGACGATGAAGAGATTAAGGTGTCAATCTCAGTGCAAGTCCATTGCTTGGTTTGTGATAGGAGCTGTGAGTGTGTTACTATGTGTGGATGTGACTTTGGCCATAGAAAAAGAAGAGCTGGAATGGCACCCTGCTACTGCTACCTGGTATGGTAGTCCAGATGGTGATGGAAGCGATGGTACTATACACAATCTCTTCTCCTACAACTTATCCTATTTTGAGCATTCTAGGGTGACCCCTTGTGGTTCGGATTAAGTCCATTTTTACACCTGATTTAGTCACTAGATATTGTAATATCCACTGGTTGTAGAGCACCTCATTTTTTCAGCTCTGATGTCTCAGATATGAATACCAGCTACTAACCATTCTGCATTATGATGAATCATGCATTGGGCACAGCCAAAGTTTAAACTTTGACTAGTGTAAACTTAAAGCCCCTCCGTATGTAAGTTTAAACTTTGACTAGTGTAAACTTAATGCCCCTCCGTATGTGAGAATGAATGGAGTATGCATGTATATATGTATGTACTAACTTCTATAAGGTTGAGCAGCCTAAGAGACTAAAATAATCAGAGCCTTAACTCCTCTTCATACTCATTTTCATGTCTGATTTTTTGATGTAAATCTTGACTAGAAGACTTGTGATTCATTTTCATGTAGGATCTTTTGATGTAAATCTTGACTAGAAGACTTGTGATTTGGTTGATCTTTATCTTCTTAAAAAAGATGGTGCATGTTGTCGGTCTTTAAGCTCTCTTCATATTGAATGCGGATATCCTAGTAGGCTGCACATTCCATAACAAAGTGTCATTCTGTCTCCACCACACCCTTATTGCAGAATATGCAAGTTCTCTCTTCCCACACTTCTTTAGGTACCTTCCACCTACTAGTCTCACATCACATCTAAAGTTATATGAACCAGTCATTTTAGAAATACAGAAATGGTTTTACAAGGTTATACATATTTTAGAATAAAAATTATCAACAGCTAATGTTGTGAATTTGAAACATTATAGGTGGTGCCTGTGGATATGGCAACCTTGTGGACATGAAGCCCTACAGAAAACGAGTGGGTGCTGTAAGTCCAGTTTTGTTCAGAGGCGGAGAAGGCTGTGGAGCATGCTATAAGGTCAGAATGAATATCATTTTAAACTAGTTCGCTCTAGTAATCTATGAAAAGGATCAAAAGCTTGAGCTGTGAACTTCAATACTTCAGTCAAACTTGACATCAACTTAGGTTAGATTATTCATAATGGTTGTGTAGTCTATAAGTGTATCAGACTGTTTTTTGATATACACTCAGCAATAGATAAGTGTATGGGACTGTTTTTTCACACAAGAAGTGCACACAAACAGATAGTGGATGTAACATCTTATTTGCATTGTTGAATTGGAATGTATTGTATTTATCTCAAACAGGTGAAATGCGTGGACGAAAGTTTGTGTGCAAAACGAGCAGTGACCTTTGTGGTGACTGATGAATGCCCGGGAGGACCCTGCGCATTCGGTAGAACGCATTTTGACTTGAGTGGATCTGCTTTTGGGAGAATGGCGATTGCTGACAAAACCACGGCGATTCTCAACAGTGGAGAGATCCCAGTTCTTTACAGACGGTATTACAGCACCTAATTGCCTCATTGTTCGAACCCTCTTTCAGCTCTGAAGTTGTAACTTGTTTGTCCAAACTCCAAACTTATAAGCTTGGAATGGAATGTGGTATTGCAGTACATTGTGCAAATTTCCAGGGAAGAACGTAACTTTCCATGTGAACGAAGGCTCGACGGCGTACTGGTTCTCCATACTCATCGAATACGAAGACGGAGATGGGGATGTGGGAGCAGTCCATCTAAAAGAGGTACGTTGTGACTCAAATTTAAAGTTTAATCTAGTGTTCCACCGGGACGCGCCTCGGGGCTTAGGGGCGAGTTCTCTGCCCTTAGCATGCCCCCAGGTTGGGAGGCTTAGTGGCAAACGTTTTTTCACAGTGTTATTTTTTATGAGGAACTTGGGGAAACTCAGGTCTAGGAATTTTCAGTGTGGGTTCACATTTTCTCTTGAAAATGGGGTTTCTAAAGGTTTTTAATTTCTTGGATTTTGTAAATTGATTTACTTAAAAAAATTGGTTCATCTTACATTTTAGGTTTTTACAGAAATAATAATGAGATGAAGAATTAATCTATTTATATAAATTGGAGTTCGACCTATGGACCTCAAGGCCTGGCCTCAAAATGTCTCAAAATTTTGGATGTCTCTACACGTCCCCGTCCCCATTTGCATTTCCCATTTGCATTTCCGGTTTCCCGCTCCCCGTCCCTAAAACTTGGTGGAACACTGGTTTAAACATCCTAATTTCATTCTGCTGCTAATTTCCTGTGTTATAAGCTAATAGGGTTGAATTTGTGCCTGAATTTAATGCTACAGGCGGATTCAGATGAGTGGATGGCAATGGACCATTCATGGGGCGCCAACTGGTGTCTGTTACGGGGACCCATGAAGGCGCCATTTTCTCTACGCGTGACCACGTTCTCCAGCAACCGAACATTGTCTGCCAGGAATATTATTCCTCAGAACTGGTACCCCACGGCCTCTTACAGATCTCGCCTCAACTTTGATCGCTGAAATTCAATGTTGCAGTTAAAGCTCGTCTTCCTTTTCCAGAGAGTTTACGAAAACTAACTTCAACGCTGCTCGGTACCTCTGTCTGTCAGCTTCCTGCAGTGGAAATCCGTAGCGAATATTAATAAATATAAATGTTTGGTCAATGTCTCTTGAAAGTTCGTCGGTGTGTATGAATCCTCTGGTACAGTGTAGTGTAAATATATATCAGATGGTGTTGTGATTATAGCAACAGTAAGCACTAGCAGTAATCTGGATTTCTCTTTTGCTCGTGCGATGTTGAAGAAAATGAAGGGTTAGATATTTAATAGAGATGGGTGAGGATAAACCACAAAGTGGCTACTCCCTCTCTACGTCCTTGTATGTTCGTGATATTGTTTCAGTTTGGAAGGTATTCAAAAGCTTTCTAGTGTTAATGTTTCAGTTTGGAAGGTATTCAAAAAGCTTGGTATTTATCTCTGTTTTCCATTTTCGATGGCTATATAAATTATATTTCATGATATTCTTAATAAGAATTCGTTGCTTTACTGTCACTCTACCAAAATAAGATTCTGTGTTGTAATGGAAACATACAGACTGTTTTTTTTAATAGCGACTTAAAAAAAAACTATTTATTGAAAATAGAGTAATAATGGTTATTTAATGAAAATATATTTTAATCCCAATTTATAATAATATTTGGTGAAAATTTCAGCATTCAGGAATGAGCGTTTTTTAAAACAAAATATCACAACATATGTCATCTGAATAGAAAAGTTAGAAAAGTTGAGAGTTATTGATTTGATTAGTAGGTCTACTTGGCTTCTGTGTTTGTAAATAGCCTTCTTGGTCTTGGTGTATGTGGCTTATAGTGCACTTCTGACCCATGTTTAAATTTGAACCTTTTCCATCCCTTTTAAAGGGTTTTAGCTCTTTCTACAAGTGTAAAGTTAAAATTGCCTTTAAAAAAATTAAATTTGAATTTATCTTTCCAAGTAAGGACATAATTTATATCAACATTTCAAGATGTTTGATATCAAGATGTTAGAAATTCAAAAATTCCCGTGCTATAAAGTTTGACTAATCATTCAAAATATTGGAAATATCATAAATTATAATTACTCACTCACTTAACATAACCAATGCTTCGATGTGCAAGATATGACCGATCATTCACCACTACAAGGCATTGGCCACCTGGATGTTACTCTAACTCCCAACTCACTTGGTGATACATTAATCTAAGGTGTGACAATGTGTCAGCCATTATGGTTGTAACAACAAAGAACAACTACTAGTCTACTACTAGCCCTGAAACAAGCCCAAAAGTGTGTGCCTACTACCTATGTGAACCTAGCTACCGATGTTCACTCATATTTCATCAAAATGAAATGCAAATGGTTGGTTTGATGAATATCATGGACTCACGACAACTATATAAACAACATTGAATGTCATGCAACTACAAATAATGGCATGCAGCTAGGATCACAAACTATGAAGAGGTCAATTTATGCATTGATATAGAGAGGTGTCACTGGGCACGCGATATGGAGAAACAATGCGTTAGAAAAAACATTTTGACCAAAGCACCGCAATGGTTATTAATAAAATTTGAAAAACAATTTTTGGCTCAAGAAGAGTCTTCAATTTGATGGGTGGCATGATCATAATGTAATCGCCCTCTGTCCTTCCAAACATTTGTGGTTTCTCACAACATTTGTCCTCAGCAATCGCCACTAAAATACTTATAAAACTTACATGACTTTACATTCTCTTCTCTTTAAATACTCACCTCATAGTCATAACTAAGGATTATTATGAATGCACATCCTCACCTCATAGTCACAACTAACTGCACATCCTCACCTTAGAATATCAATTTGGTTAATGTGCAAAGACAACCATAAAACATCAAATGTGTAGGACACAAAGAGTAAGAGACAACTATAAGTCTTATGTTAATAACCATATAAGTCTTTAATTGACACTATCAAGTGAGATTTGAAAATTTGGATGTTGTTATCTTCTCGTCATTCCTTACCAATGTGATTGCAAGGCATTCTTTGAAGGTGAAGTCCATTATTTTACATCTTCGTCCTCATTCTCGTGCCTTTTGGTAAGACAACAAGGAGGGTAGCGGCCCGCATCAGTGTGAAAAATGGTTTTGGCATAGAGGTTGTCATAACCCCAAATTTACACAAAAAATTAATTTTTTTTGATGTAACATAGATTGTTTATAGCTGCAGTTTGTTATCTGCTAGCGGTTAACAGATAAATGAAACAGTTAACAAACTAATGATTAACTTAAACACATATAAATTAATACTAATTTAATTTCAATATGTGATGTAAATAATATGCATTCAGTTGTTTCTAGCTGTACTGATGATTTGATTTTGTCAAGTAGGTGAGAAGTTACTTTCTAACTGGGGCTTACTTAGCGATTGCTAACTTACCTGGATTTTTGGATCTTACAGGCTTGACAGGTAAATTTTGAACCAGTAAGAGTTTATTAAGGCGTTAATCCAGATATACTTCTTTTAGCATAAATATACTGCTAGAGTAAAAGTTTGCTTAATAGAATTCAAGGGTACTACAAGGTAAAGTAACGTTTCTTTTACTTGTTTTGTAACTGTGACAGTGCTTTAAAATTTATATCGTAAAGATCAATACTTTGCCCTACTGATTGTCCTTTTATCAGAATGACTGCTATTTTAGATAAATCTTCTTTCCATCTATACGTTACGTTATTTACCAATTCTTCATAGAGCTCATAATTTAGAGTACCAACACTCTTATTGAAATAAGAGTTTTCTGCTGTTGTTATTTCTAAAATTTAAAACACTGTTTAAGTATGGAAATAGACCTAAGCCTTTCAAGAAACAAACTTATATAGAACTCTTAGCTTTACCTTTAATTAAGCTTCAGTAGAGGAAGTTTATCAACTTATTATTGCATTTTTTTTAAATAAATGATCATTTGCCTAAATGTCGTCAAGTTGTGATTCTAACTTCCAAATTTCTTCATGACATAAGTAATGTGACGAAATTACATTATCATATTATTTATTTATAAATAATAGTGATGCTATATGTTCTCTTAGATAGTTTTAATATCTTTTACTACCAAGGCAAATCTAGCCTTGATTTGATTCATTTGGAGCTTTGGTTACTTATGGAAACCAAACAATTACAACTTCCATGAAGTTTATCTTACTCTTAGTACTATAGACTTCATACAAAAGTAAGAATTTATTCGAGAGTGTAAATACTTTTTTATATAAACACTATTGATTTATAAACTAGATTCTTATTATTAGTCTTACATAAAAACTAGTTCTAATACCATGGTCTTGCTATATAATACTTGAATAAATAATTATTATTGGACTATTGTCTTAAGATCAAGTGCATATACCCTACTATGGATCTTTCCATAGTGGTTATTTT